>JANIJG010023197.1:7986-18887 GCA_024611175.1 Megaceryle torquata
CGGGACAGTGTCAGAGGCTTTGCTCAGGTCCAGGTAAATGATGTCAGTTGCTCTTCCCCCATCTATTGATGTTGTGACCTTCCCCAGTCACTTCATCGTTATTCATCTGTCTCAGCTGTGCCTCCAGGAGGATCTGCTCCAGGAGGATCCGCTCCATGATCCAGGCACAGAAATGAGACTGACTGGCCTGTAGTTTCCAGGTTCATCCACCTTTCCCTTTTTGAATATGGGGGTTGTATTTCCCCTTTTCCAGTCAGTGGGGACTTCACTGGACTGCCATGACTCTTGGAATATAATAGATAGTGGCTTAACAACCTTATCTGCCAGTTCCCTCAGCACCCATGGGTGTATCCCATCAGGTCCCATGGACTTGTGCACTTTCAGCTTCATCAGATGGTCATGAATCTGATCTTCACCTGCAATGGCAGTTCTTTCATCCAACCCCTGCCATTATCTTCTGTGACTCTGGGGGTGTGGCTGGAGCCCTTGCCAGTGAAGACTGAGGAAAAGAAGTCATTGAGAACCTCAGCCTTCTTGGTATCACTTGCCACCAGTTCTCCTGTTTCCTTTCTGAGGGGCCCCCCGCCTTCCCTAGTCTTTTTCTTGCCATTAATATATCTCTAGAAATTCTTGGTGTTTCTCTTGATCTTCCTGGCTGGATTTAACTCTAACTGAGCTTTAGCTTTTCTGACCAGGTCTCTTGCTGCTCAGGCAGCTTCCTTGTATGCCCCCCATTCTAACTGTCCTTCTTTCCACTCCTTGTAGAGTTTCTTTTTGCATGACAGCATGTCCAGGAACTCCTTGTTCATCCAGACAGGTCTCAGCATTCTTTCCTGCCTTTCTCTTTGTTAGTGTAGTTTGCTCCTGGACACAGAGAAGGTGATCCTTGAATACTGACCAGCTGTCCTGGGCCCCCCTTCCCTCCAGGGCTTTGTCCTACGGTACTTTGGCCAGCAGATCCCTGGAGTCTGCATGCCTAAAGTCCAGGGTTGTAAGCTTGGAGTACATCCTCCTAGCTTCCCTGAGGATCTTAAATCCTGTCTTTTTGTGGTCACTGCAGCCTAGGTCATCCCCAAGTTTCACATCAGTCGCCAGCCCTTCCCTGTTGGTCAGAACCAGGTCCAGAATAGCCCCTTTCCTTGTCGGTTCCTCTACCATTTGGAGGAGGTTGTCATTTACACATTCCAGGAACATCCTGGATTGCTGGTGCCTTGCTGTGTTCTCTCTCCAGCAGATGTCAGGGTGGTTAAAATCCTCTACAAGGACCAAGGCCTGTGAACATGAAGCCATTTCTATCTGCCTATGGACTTGGCTCTGCTGGTCAGTAGCAGACCCCTATTGTAACATCATCTTCCCCTGTCTTCCCTTTAATCTCTAAACACTCTCAAACAGCTCTTCACCTTTTCCCATATGTAACTCCGTGGATTCTAGCTGCTCACTGATATAGGCTGTGACCCCTCCTCCCCTGCCTGTCCTTCCTGAAGAGCTTATATCCATCTATCCCTACATTCCTGTCATGGGAATCACCCCACCAGGTTTCAGTAATGGCCACTATATCACAGCTTTCCAGCAGCACAGTGGCCCTTAATTCACCCTGTTTATTACCCAGGCTGCCTGCATTTGTGTAGAGGCTCTTCAGCTGGGCTGTCTGTATCACCCTCTTGTGCAAATCCCCTTTGACTCCTATGGGGTGTCCCAGTGCATCATCATTCAGGGCAACAAGTTGACATCCCTTATTTTATTTTATTTTGAGAACCAAAGATGGAAATAGGAGGTTGGAAGAGAAGTGAGTCAGTTTAACTGTAACTTGAAAGATGATCAGAAAGAAAAACCTTGAAGAACTTTGCAGTATGATGGTGCCAGACAAACAATCAAAACAGTGTGGAGCAAAGCCTGTCTCAAACTGCTGATTTTTCCCTCTCAGGTCTGTGCATCCTGTGCCAGGGTTAGTTTTCCTTCCATATAAATCCAATCATATTTTGCTTTCCCAAGTAATGTTCTTCTGTTTTTTTTTAGTGTAAGTTTGAGTTGCAGTCGTGAGTGTGACCCATGTGAGAAAACAAGGTTGTTTTGTTTGGTTTTTTTTAAAGAAATTATTTTCTTTTTCTTTCAGGCAGATTAATGAGCAAAGCTGAAGTTCAAGTATTGGGAGATACTGGTCAAGAGCTGAAAGAGAAGAATGTGAATGACAGAGGCCATGGCTTTCTTCCCAGGAAAAGAAAACTTGACTGTGATTGTTCAGACTCTGTGATTGAACTAGTGCAGCCTGGCAAAAATGACATTCTTGAGAAGCAGGAATCTTTGTCTCAGACTGTGGATAATGAAAATAAATCAACCCTGTAAGTTTACCAAAGCCAACTTAAACATAAAAGAACTAAAATTCTGCTATCCTAGAAAGTCCTTTTGAAAACTTAAAGTAGAACTGAACGTCCTCAGCTGAGGGTGGGATTTTTCTTTTTCAGCATTTTTGTTAATTCCTGATTATTTCTTCTAGTGGGACACTTTTTCCTCTATATTCATTTTACTTACTTGGCATTTTCTAGAAATCAGATTCATCTCCTGGGTGTACTTAATCTTTTCAGGGCATTAATCATCATGCTAATTTGAAATAATAAAAGATACTTGAGATAAATCATTATCAGATACCCAGGGACACCAAAGGCTTTGATAACAAATTAACTAATTTTGCTTCCAGTCTCTAAACTTCTTGTTCTTTGTACCATAACCTTTCCTGACTGGAGTCTTAACCTTTTCCATTAGGAGGAGGCTGACAGCACCTCACATTTGCAGTGAATTATGCAAAAGTTCTGTTCCCATTTTCATTTTACAGTCAAGGTCTCATAGCTTATTAAGTTTCCTAAAATGTAATTACTGCAAAATAACCAGGTGGTTTTGTCAATAGTGTGCTCTAGCCCTTTCAGAAGGAAGTTGGGAGCTTGTTTTCTTAAACTTTATTCTTTGCTCTGCCACATTACTTTGTAAACACTTCCTTTGTACTACTCACACACAAGTGATAGCAAATTCTTCCTTGCTTCACAGTAGAAGACTATTGTGGATCTTTGAGGAGCACCATGAAATTGCAAATGGAAGCTTCTTAAAATACCTGCTGGTTTATTCTCACTTGCATTCCAGTATCTTGAAAAGCTGATTTTGTAAATTACATAATTACCAGCAATCAGCTAATTTGTACTTCTAAGTGGAAGCACGGTTTCGAAGTTGTGTTTACTCCACTGCTACCTTAAATCTCATAAATTTCCTTTCCTGAGAATAAAAATGTTTTAGATGTGGGCTGTGTAAAAACAAAACCCACACACACCCCAAAGCCTAAAACCAAACAAAACAACAATTAAAACAAAAAAGGATAGACAAAAAGACTGTTACGCTGCCTCTGAAGAAATGACAATCCATCTGACCTGAGAAACCTTTGAGAGGACATCAGTGTGCTAAGCTTAATGTCATTCACCCAAACTGATTGCCTTTAAAAGGATAAACAGTGTAATGATGTCACTTCTTGTGGCTACTGCACCTTTTGAATTTATAAGGGGGTTTACATCTTAAGAAAGCCTTGAAGAGTAGCATTTGTTGCCATTATCAGTAGCCCAAAGAAGCACTGTGATGAGTTTTTGCATCAAGAAGACACACTTAAATCTTTTATGCTGAAAGCTTTCTTGAATAAGAGCTGTTAACTTATTGCTGGGCGTTGTACAGATAATAAGATGAATTTTGAAACTGGTGTTTTCTGCTGCAATCTGAACAGAATCCAAACGAATGTGATTTTAGATGTTTTGAATGTATGTGTCAGATGCTGCTTTCCATCCTTCCTCAACCTTCTCCTGATGGGAAGGAATGAGGTTCTTTTGTGGGAGAGCATTTTCTGTATCTTCCATATGTTGCCTGTCTCACCCTCTGCCTCCCTCTCTATTCCTTGTCCCCACAACATCTTTGCTTTCTTGTTGGAAAGCTGCACTATCAAAACTGTTGAAATTGATAGCAGGAAAAAAGCAAAACTCTGGCTGTAGGTGCTCTGTTTTGAGATGAGCTGAGGTAACAGTAGTAAATCAATAGAGAATTTAGTTCTTGGTAGGAGAATGGGGAAAAGATGTAAAAGCAGCTGCTGATCTCTCTCTCTCAAAAAAAAAAAAAAAAAGTCTGAACAACTCTTTGAGAACCTAACACAGGTCCTCAGTTCTTAAAGGCAAAATAGTCAGAGAACTTGGGGTGAAGTCAGAGTGCAAGCTCTGGTGTAGTCTGGTTTTTTTGGAGACTGTTGGAGAAATCTATATTGTGAGAGTTACTTAAGAGTCTTCTTGTCTTATAATTTCCTTTTGACCTTTCTGTACAGATTTCATTCAAAGAAGTTAAGTATTGCAACCACAAGAATGCCTGGAACTAGAACAGTTGTTTATCATAATCGCCAGCTAAAAATGGTAATGATGATAAATGGCTTTTACAGATTCATTTCTCACTGAGCTGCATATGTATGTTAATTATGACCTTTCCATCTTACACATTTAAATGGTTCTAATGCTCTTTCTTCATGAGATTGTCACGCTGTGAGCTAAGCTGGCATGCTGGAAGGTATACCCCATCCCTTCTCTGTTAGCAGTCCAGCATGTTCTGTGGGACCAGCACTAACTGCTTTCACAGCCTTCCCTTCTCCACCCTTCACTTCAGACTTTCAGGGCTGGACTGTAAGAAATTGTTGTCCCCCTTCAGCCCCTGTTGTAATTAACTGCAGGGTTAGGGGGTCAGAGTGGTAATGTTTTGTGATGTCTCTCCAAAGAATGACATAGCAAGGAGAGAAGATCATCTCAGGAGGTGGATGCAGTATTTTTATGCAGTGGCAGAGCTGGGGGAATTTGAGCTGACCTGGGTGTGAGGTGTTGCCTGCAAATATGTGCAGAGGAGGGAAACAGGTGAACTTGCTCTGTAGGTTTCATTGGTTTCATCGCACTTAAGAAATGCACGTGGGGTTTTCATGCTAACATGTGGCAGTGCCATCCGTTCTGGAGCTCCCACAGCTAATTGCCCTTTTGTGGTGGGAGAGGAGAAAACCTGCCACATCTGCTCATTTTATTGAAACCACACAAAAAACATGTTTGGGCTTTGGTTCAGCAGCTTACACAAACATGTTTACATTCTGGCAAAATTGTTGGGACTTACCACTTATTTAAATGCTTTATTGAGTGGGGAGCTCCTTCCAGGTTATTCCAAAGGATAATTTGAAATGAAGATAAACGTTGCATTGCAGTAAGTGTGCAAACTTTTGAAACTCAGCCATAGCCATGCATTACAATAGGTTTGAAACTTCAACCCTGGAGTCCTAAAAGCCACTTATCCTGTGTTGACCCAGCGTTGCATACAGCAACAATACATCACAGCCTTTTCATTATCTTTTATTCTGTTTAAAGGAAATTGATACACTGGTGCACAGTGCCAGCTCAGATGAAGATAATAGTTCTCAGATTCATCAGTCAAGCAAAACAAAACTAACCAGTGGAAGAAGGAAAGGAAAAGAAAGTAGGTTTGCAGAGCTATAAATACTGCACTTGTAGCACAATTGTGCCTCATCAGGTGACAGCCTTAAAATGTAGAAAGTGATCTTTGGATGTGGGCAGGTTTGCTCTCAGAGTGATGTTGTCCTCATAGTGCTTAGGCTGTTTTAAGAGAGCTCAAGTGGCATAGAAATTATCACTGCCCCGCATAATGCGGTGCATTAACTGGTAGAGGGCAATCTTTTGCCAGCAAAATTGATACTGGGACATGTTGAACAATCCTGACAGCAGCCTCTTAAATACAGTGTGAAAGTCAGTCATGCAAATCTTACTGTGTCACACCCAGTACGTGTTCCAGTCAACAAAAAATGGACAGGATAGAACACAGAGATGGGGGGACCTCAGGCTGGAGAGGCAGTGTGAAACCGATGCTATTTGCAGAAACATCTTGTGTCTGTCTTAATTACAGTGTGTGAGTTAGGGTGGAGGATGATGGTAAAGTGTTATGTGCAAGAAATCAGTCTGGAGTGGGGTTTCAGAATGAGTGACAGGGTCACTCACGGGTGATTTGAGCAAGTGCTTTAGGCACCACTGCAGGAAACGATCATTTGTGGGAGGATTGATGAGAGGCATGGAAAAGGGCAATTGTGCTCTAGGCTTGTAAATAGCCAGGAAGCTGTGTACATTTTGGAGAGCAAAGGGTGGGTGGATAAGAGTTCAGGGCCAAACAAGGCAAAGGCTTTGGCCTTAAACTGGTCTTGAAAAGTAACTTCTGTGTCCATTGACAGAATCCACTCGGCAGCAGAAGGAAGAAAAGCTGACGGACATTGGACAGACTGAGTCTGGTGACGTGGCCAGTGCAGAATGCAAAAAAAAGAGTCTGTCTCTGGAGGGTGTTGATGGTGGCAAGTCATGCCAAGGTGTGCAGCATGACTCAGGTGTTGTGAAGCCATCCAGAAACGTACCAGTAAAAGCTGACTGCAAAGAGAAAAATCACAGGCAGTCAAAACAAGATGCCGTTTGTGAAGAGGCTGATAGTGACAGGATGTTTCTGAAGAATGCTAGTGAAGAAAAGGTTTACATCCTGGATGCCACAAAAGAAGGAAATGTGGGTCGTTTTCTTAATGTAAGTAAAAATTTGCATGTATTCTCTCAGTTGTCCTAGCTTAAGTAAATAAATAATGTATTTGTGTAAATTGGAAAGCTTTTGTGTCTAAACCATATACGTGGTAGGTGCATGACAAGGCAGGCTGTGTGGTGCTCTCTGCACTCTGAAGTGACAGGACAGCAGCTTGGGGTCACACCAGCTATTAGTGCACCCATAAGATGATGCATGCTATGTACTGCCCCCAGGTTTTGTTACCACTGGGTTCCTGAGTGAAATATTCCACAGTCATGCGTGACTTCTTTCTCCTGAATTTTTGAACAGCCTTTTCTGGGGGTGCAGACTGCAAATGACACATTCTGTTGAACCACAGGCCTTTCCCAGCCTTGGTTTTGTTTTTTTTTGTTCCCCAACCATTGTAAATTCTAGCTTGTGCTCTTTTAAGGTAAGTGATGTGATGCCGTTAGGAAATGTCTCTGCTGTTCAATCATAAGTTCAGAAAGTGCTCTGTCACACTATGTGCATGCATGCTAAAAAAGTTTCTCAATTTTGACTTGCCAAGAAATAGTCAGGAATTACCAAGTACCCTCAACTAAGACAAATGTTTCATAGACAGGTCTGCACATACACTACAAGTAACTTATTTCTCTCCATTGATAAAAACATACCTCTTGCAGCAAATTCCTTGCATATGTTCAAGCTGCTCTTCCTTGCAGAGGTAATACAGTGTTCAGATTAGTCTTGCATCTTGCTGAAACCTTTCTTCTGTATCCATGACCATCCAGGTGTTCCTACCTGCATCTGAATGTCCTTTCCCATCTTCTATCTCTTTGCCAACACATGCAGTCACTTAATCTATCGCTTGCTTCCTAGCACTGCTCCCCTGGCTGACAGCAAGATACATCTGTCACATAGTAATTATTTGTGCTGCCTCCTGAATCAAGGGTGAATTCTCTCCAGAAATTTCTGGAGGACAGCTTGATAAAAGAAATTTGTTTTCCTAAGCAAAAGTACTTTCATAACAACAATTGAAATAATACTTTAAGGGGACATCGTTACTGGAAGAAGAAATCTGGCAATGACACTAATAGAGATTCTGTGTGGGCTGGAGGAGGGAAGGAAGAAAGTACCTTCACTAGTGACAGATACCAGATGCAAAATAGGTTGTTCAGCCAACACTGAGGTGTTTCACCCTTTCTAATTCAACTGTTCTCTTTTACAGCACAGCTGCTGCCCAAATCTCTTTGCACAGAGCGTGTTTGTAGAGACTCACAACAGGAGTTTCCCATGGGTGGCATTCTTCACAAACAGGTGACTTTTTGGAAGTTTAATGTCTTTCACTCAAGGGACTAGAGGAAAAAGCAGTGCTTAGTTGTTGGAAATAATGATGCTAAGTGGGGGGCAGATGCTTAGGTCATGAAACCATAAAACCACCTTCTTGTTGGTGACTTCTTACTGTGTACTAAAGACTGAAGGAATACAGCTGTTGGTGATAACTAATGAGTTTTTCTTTGATTTGCACTTAATTTTGATGTGTCAACTTCAGTGATCATCTTCTTCGGTGGAAAAATAGATTTAACTCATCATGGTAGTTTTGAAAGAAAGCCAAGATTCACTGATCCTAGTGATCTAGTGTCTCAAGGAATGACCCAGCAGCTCTGGATCCCATAGGGCAGGATTGGACCCCACAGGGTCTTAAGGCCAAGACACTTCATGGTCCAAACTGTCTCCAGGCCTTCTCTCCTTGCAGCTCCCAAGAGAAGCAGGATTTTGTGTAGACCAACATGTCCTGAGGAGGTGGCACTAGGATACTCACAGGTTCAAACTTCCTCTGAAAGCAAAAGATGTGAGTCTTCCCTTAGTGGATGATGGAAAGCGAGGTACAGAGAGCTGGTGCTGCTGAGACACAAGAAGGCAGCAGCGTTTCCCAGGAGGGGAAAGATTAATTGTACAAATGAAGCTAGCTGGCACACATGACAGCAGGACTACTAGGTGAGAACTTGCAGTGGGAGAGGATTTGTTTCAGACAAACAGACCCCAGGGAGCACAGATCTGGGGAGTCTTGCAAACCTGGTCCATAATGACACAGATGCCGGGGATTGTGTTGTGAGAAGGGCTTCCAAGAACTGTGAAGACAATGTTTTGAACTGTGTCAGAAAAGAAGATTTTGCTTTAGCCAGTCATTCTTGCTCAGATACTTGTTAAAGAAATGTGTAGTGGGGACTGTGGCCAGTGGAGAAAGGTAATAGTGGTCAGCAGAAGCCACTTACAGAAGACGGTTGAAGGAATGTTCCTCTGGCTGGCCCTCTTGCTTGCTGCAATCACCCTTTTACAACTTCCCTACATTAAGGACTGCCTCTGGATCATTGAGCTTAATCGTGTTTCTTCAATGAATTTGCCCAATCACCTTTTTATTTGTTTTACACTTCTGGCCTTTGGAACATCCTCAGACAGCAAGTCCCAGCTTGCAATTATGTGCTGTTTGAAAAGTCCTTGCGTTGTTTGTTCTCAGCCTGCAGCCTGGTGATTCACTGGATGTCCCTTATATCCAGTGACACATACCAGAGAATTATTCTCTTCTTTGTCACTCATATTTATCCTATTTTCCCCTCAGTTGTCCCTCAGCATCTTAGTCTCAGCTATTTAAACTGTCATTCGTTTTGGACAATGAATTTCCTACCTTAGAAATGTCTTCTCTTTTGTGTACTGTCAGAGTAGCTGGTTCATGAGGAGTATGTGTTTAATTCTGAGTCTTGGGCTTTCTGCACATAGTGCAGCTGCAATAAAACACAGCTTGTCAGACCAAATACAGTAGTTTTGCACTCTCCCCAGGTCTGGTAGCAGCATGTGTGTGCCAGAGACTCCTTATATCTCTTGGTTTTTCTCCCAACAAGCTGCCTGTGGGTGGGGGGGCTCCCTGCCCTCTACAGTTTTGGGGTTTGCACGCGAGTCCTTGGTGACAAATTGTAAGCACAGTACTGTTTCACTTAGTTCAAAGAAATTGACTGAGTGTTTTATTTCTTAGGCTTGTGAAAGCTGGAACTGAACTCACCTGGGATTATGGTTATGAAGCTGGAAGCATGCCAGGGACAGAGATTTCCTGTCAATGTGGAGTTCAGAAGTGCAGGAAAAAAACCTTGTAGGCAAAGCTTTCCTACTGTCTACACATCATACACCTGGAGATTTCTATGCTGGAAGGGGCTACGGGGCTATTGCACAGCAAACAGTACACTTCAGTCTGTGGTGCTAATGACATTAAACTAAAATGCCTTTAACATGAAAGGTTTGGAAATTTAAACACCACTTTTGTAGCTTATAGAATGAGAACCGTTTGTCATAAAAATGGGCATCAAACTTTTCCTAGATAATTTCTGTGCTCCTATTTCTGCTCCCCCTCAGCCTTTCCATTCATAAGCAAAGTTCACCGTGCACTGGAAGAACTCATTCTTCTGTGCCATCTGCAGCAGAGACACAACTGACGCAGAGCAACAGTTGGTTGATGTTTTCTGTGCCCTTCTTACAAAGCTAAGTTAGCAAAACTCAATTTTCTGAAACTCAGTGTGAATGCAAGACTGCCTATTTGGCAGCTAAGAATTACTAAAATATACTTAAGCCTGATGGATCAAGGGGGACAGATGAATCAGAACAGTGTTGCAGAGATGTGTTTGTGTAACAGAGTGAGCTGGGCAAGTCCTGCTGCTGCAGGAGAGAAATGACTGTTTTTTTGTCGGGTTGCACCCTTCTCTGTGTCACGCTGAGGAATCCTTGAGAAGTTCAGTGTGCCTCATTTCATTGCTGTATTGACAGTGGCCCACAGAAGTCCTTGCATCTGGTTTGTTGGCAAGAGAGAAACAAGCTACATTAGGTGACACTGAGGACAAACGCAGGAAGCGGCTCTGAAATAGAGCAAGGGATGGGCGTGCAGATGTGTGGTTTTTGAGTGTGTTGGAGCCTTGTGCAAAGAAGGTGGCGTTGCAGATTTAGACCACTTGAAGAACTGCTCCCAGAAGTACCAGCAAAAGTGGTTTAATTGAAGTAAGATGTTGTAAAAGTGAGACTTAACAAGATTCAATGGCAAGGTTCTCTGTGTTACTTACCGCAAAGCGTAATAACAATTCAGACCTACCAACACAAGAGTCAAATTTACCAATACAAAATCTCATGCACTATAACACAAGGCTGTGTGTGCTACTGGTGTCCCTCACCAAAGACCTGCAGCTGCTAAGGGGGTCTCAGCCTCAGGGAGTAACTTTGAGAGGTGTCCCAGCTGCAGGGGAGGTCACTGCCGCGCGGCCGGCAGC
>JANIJG010023198.1:22550-39022 GCA_024611175.1 Megaceryle torquata
AGAACTGTCAAATTCTATGTATGTATTTTGCCCTTAAACCCATGAAAACCTGTTGAAAATGCTCTATAAAGTTCTGTATCATTGCTCACAAGTCAACTGACATTTGTAAATATGTCAATACGACACCCAGAATTACAAAGACTGCATACAAACTGTTAGAAATATCCATTTTTATACGGCACTAAAACTCAATGTTTCACGCTCTGTGCATCAGTAGTTTCTGGAGTTCCATGGGGATTTAGAAGGTATTTAGATCTTGTTCTCCTAGTTCTTGTCGATTTTCTGAAACATTTTGTTTATTTACAGAAGATAAACATTTTGTGATGTGCATTACTTCCACAGCCTGTCATTGTCTGGATTTGTATTTCAGATTATGATTTAGAATTAGTTTTAGTATTATTTAAAGTTACTGTTTTGAGTAACCATGCTCTCAAAATTTTGCACTGTTAACACAAGTCTCTTTCCTGAATATTCTCCTCAGATGGTTTGACAAATGTGGTTTAGTCCAAATATAAGGATACTCAAGGCATATATGAATGTGTAACACAATGTGAATAGGTTTTAAATGTCTTCTTAAACTAAAAATTGGAACAGTTTATGTTATAGAAGACACTAAATTACTCTATAGCTTAAAACTGACATTTAGATGATTATTATTTTAAAAGTCATCATAATTTTTTTAGCTATTTCCACAAAGAGAATCAAATTCACATATGCATCACCTTTTCTTTTTAAAACCATGTGTAAATATCAGAAAACACTAAAAGAACAAGAAAAACACTCATTTTGCAATCTTCTTATTTCTTATCTCTATCATGTCATCATTTTACTACAAACAGTACAGATTTAAATTACATGAATCATGGTATTCTGTTTTTTAAATGAAACGTGAACTCAATAGGTTTCTAAATAACTGAAAAATCTTTTTATCACCAAAGTCTATCACTCTGTGATACCTCCTATAAACTCCTCTGCTAAATAAGCCACTATAATGTATTTTTGTGAAAATGGGTTTAATATAGTCCTCTAACATGAAACAATGTGAGAATATGCATTTTTTTTCCTCAAGCTAATATATCCACTCCAACTTCACATACTTTATTCACAAAAATCCCTAACTGTATGAATCAGTCTTTTAATGTCACTAAAAACTCCACAAAACTTAAAGATTTATCTCCTCCCTCTTTTAAAAAAGAAAGCAAACAAACCACACATAAAAGCATTTTTTTTCCATACCCATGCACATGGTCTGGTCTCGGGATGCCTTAAAACCATTGTGACATATGCACTGGTAACTTCCTTGCATGTCCACACATAAACCATGACTGCAAACATTAGGAATTTCCAGACATTCATTGCGATCTACAACAGCAACATAAAACAGATGGTAGACGATTGACTTTCATCATTCATACATTTTACACAAACATGCTTTTACAATCTGTTATTATTAAAACCTGGCTTAAAATTATCAATAAGTAAACCTAAATTGTAACAAAACTTTGTTTTATAGGAACCTCTTGCCTAAGTACCTTGAGGTCAAAAGTACTGTTAGGATTAGTTTGATACATGAAGAATTTTAAAAAATTTTACCGTTTTTTCTTCCGTTCTACATAGAAATTAGCCTATAAAGTAAAAACAGTTACATAAACCAGCAGAATATGCAGGGTAACAGAATATAAATGATGCTTTCACCCTTCAAAAGAATCATGCATGTACCACTGATTAAGTGCAGATTCATACAGATGAGAAAAGTCAACTGATTTCTTACCAACACAGGCACCGTTGGGTGAAAGTTTAAAACCAGCAGCACATTCACAGCGGTAACTCCCAGGACTGTTGATACAGTCTGCGTTTCTCTGACAGAGATTGTCTCCATTGCTGCACTCATCAATATCTGAAATACCAAGAGTCATAGTTCAGACATCATAAACTATGAGATCATTAATTCTGCCTAGAATTTAGACTGCATTGTCCATCTTGTGCGAGACGAATCTTTTGTCCTCAACAAAGCATGAATGATCTTCAGCCTCCTGTGCCGTAAATGCCAATGAAAAGCAAAATCAATACAATTTCATTCATGTCACACTTCTTGGATGAAGGAGAATCCTATGAATCCAGCTTACCATGCCACTGAAGTGGCTCTGTAGTTTTAAATGTCTGCCTAAAGAAATCATTTTTTGTATTAATGTTGCTATCTACCTTTGAATTGAAATGGTAAGTGGCAGTTTTTAGCTTTTTAAGGTGCACAAGACCCTTGAATATCAATCATACAACTCCTATTGACTTCTGGCAGAAGAAGAACACAACAACCACAACAAAAGCAAAAAAACAAAAAAAAACCCCAAAAAAACCTCACAAACAAAACAAAACAACAACAACAACAACAAAAACAAACAAAAAAACCCCAAACCAAACAAACAAGCAAATAAACAAACAAAAAAAAACAAGGAAAATTTTCTTTGCGAAGGTTTCAAACCAAGAATTAAATTTCCTTCCTAAAATTAAAGCATTTAATTTACTTCCTGTTTAGGTGTCAGTGAACTGCTCAACACAAAATCATTACAAGTTTTATTAAGTGCATGTTTATATATAGTAAAGACAAACATACTACAAATTGATTTGTTGACCCTACAAAAAAGCCTACACTGTCACTTAAGATTTTGAAAAACATGTGAATTCAATGTTCCCCTTCCCTTTAAGATAAGCATGCTTAATGGGGCTAAATAGAAAGTGCCATTTCAAATCACCTTCACAGACCAAGAGCAGGTCATTGTAGCTGAATCCAGTGGGGCATTCACAGCGGAAGCTGCCAATCTGATTGATGCAAACACCATTTGCACAGATTCCTGGTATTTCCTTACATTCATCAATGTCTGAAAGCAAGAGGAGCTAGTCAAAGTACAGTACTTCATGGCTTTACATACTGCTTGGAATCTCAATTTCACTGTGCTTAAAACTGAGTTGAGAAGTTCCCTTTAAACTACAGAAACTGTATACAGGCTATAAATCTAAAAATATGCCCATTATGAGAGAAAATAAACTATGTCAAGTTCAGAAAGTGATCAAAACAGAGTAATACTAAATATTTGACAAAATGCAGAAAGTACCGATAAATCCCATGTTATTTTTGAAACTAAACACTTTTATCTTACTAATTAGAACCCAAAGCCATGAACTAGGATGAAGGGTGAAAGATCACAGTAAAATGTAGCAATAAAAACATATAAATCAGAAATATTTTACACAAAAAATGGCCTCACAATTTGTGTCACCACTGTAATCCCACAATGAAATTTGAATTGGATTATATGAAATGTTCATTTTGGTACCATTATGCAGCTGCAACAACCTTATGCAAAACAATTCCTGGTTAAAGTAAGTGAAACTTACCAACAGCTTTTCCAGTATGAATGTCAAAAGTGAAGCCAGGAATATTACCGCATATGTTCTTGAATTCAGCTAGAGCCAAGCAGAGAACATTGCATTTTTAGTGAGTATTTATAAACCTACCAAGAATTACTTGTAGTCTTCACAGCATTTCAAGAGCTAATACAAGCCAAATTACTCTCTCCTGTACAAATTTTATTGAAAATTCAGATGCCAGTAAATTAATGGAATTCGAAACACTTCATACCTCTATTTTGTCAAATCTTTGCAGACTTTCACACATAAGTAAATTTCTGTTTTGAGAAAGAAGCACTTCAGTTTTGGCTTTAAATGGAACTCCTTAACTTACCTTTTAATTTTATTCCTGCTTTTTAGACATCTCTAGAAAGAATCTGCAGCAATAGTTTCAGATAGGAGAAATAAATGTAACCTAGCAGTACCTAGCTTCTTTGAGTTACTATCTCTGTTCTTTTCTGCAGAGATTACTGCAGCTTAGTTCCACTAAACTGTAGAGTAGAAAGGACACTCTGCTTTAACAGAAAAGATGCTTCAAATATGAGCATTGTTTTAGTATGCTGATTTTATATCCTTTTTTCCAGAGCATCTTGAGGATGGGAAATGCACAAGTATAAAAGTATAAAATCACCGAACTCATGGTTTTCCAGGCAAGGTGTATGAAGTTGAGTGGATTTGCAACATATAAAGAAAAATATATAGCACAGAATCTATTAATTATTGCAGATTGTGAGAAATAACTACTTCTTTTTGAAAAGTATCTATTATAAAGCATAAGTGCTAACATAAAATCCTACTAATAAAGCAGTGCTTTCCAGGAAAAAAAAAAAAAAAAAAGTGTATTACACATTTACGGTGCCTTGATAAATTTTGAATGAGGTAGAAATATGAAAAATGACAGACCTACAACTATAAATATGTCAAATTTGTAAAAATACTAACTACCAGCAGAACTGTGTACTGAAAGCTCAATTGTTTGAGGGGAGCAAATAATTCCAGTGTGAAGACACAACCAGTTTGAATACACAGTTTGCTTTAAGTGTGTGTTGCAAACAATAACCATGCAGCTGCCATTCAGCATCTTTTTAGATCATATCAGCATTCAAATTCCCCAGAAAAATAATATGTATCTTTCAATATTGTTTCCAAGCTATTGTTAAGGAAAAATTCCAAAGCACATAGTAGATGTTTGTACATTCATGGGCATTAATCCAAGGTAAAATATCCTTCTAAAGAATGATGATGAAATTTACAAAAATGTCCCACTGACAGAAAATTTATGGATAAGTAATATCCAGAGGCTTCCACGAATGCTTGGTTCACCGTTCATACTTCTGCAGACCTACCGGGTGCCTATATCTATTCAATGAGAGGAGGTGTATGGGGTCTGCCTTTATCTCACCTCTAAACCTGAAATGCTGACAAATCAACAGGCATCTCTTCTAGCACCAGAAAAAGGGAAAGGAGATTCTTCTGTGATCATCAGTCTAGAGTGGTAATACTTTAATTCTCTACTGGCTGTAATTTGTTTCTGGATTATCTGTATTTTAATGGCAGCTCTTCCATAGCTTATAATTTTGTAGACTAAGCAGTGGTGTTATTACTTGAATAATTCTTGTCTCCCTTATACCAAACATTCTTATGTTTTAAAATATCAGCAAATGTAGTTGAGCATGCTCAGAATGAGATTTGGGAAATACTTTGCTTGCATTCAAACTTTCTTTGTTTTTTTCCTTTGTTAGCCAAGTAGGATCCAGTATAACTGAACTTTATAATTTTCTCCTTTCCTTTGTCCCATCGTTTAATCACAGCTTAATACCTACTGAGGTTATTCTGGCAGTACCAGGTACTGGGCCATAGAGGTCCCTGCCACAGTGTTTTACCATCCATCTATTTTCTGCTCTTTTATATGAACACGTATAAGTTTGTAGGGTTAGGAAACAGTTCTTTTCTGCAAGGAGCTTTATGCTATTTACTGCTGTCAGTAGACATCTGAAACACACATAGTAGATAGGAAGAGACACTTGTGTTCACTGTCCTGTTTCTGTGGGCGATGCTAACCTACTCCTGTGATGATGCCTAAAACACTACGTCTGGGAGGATGTTCTTTCATTCTGTGTTATGCTACCTACATGTTCCATGAATTTTACTTAACAAAGTTTTCCCATATTTTTTTCAGTTTGTACTGTATAGAAAAAGAGCATATAACTAGGCAGGGACTGTATCAGAGCTTTATGCATTTATATACAGAGCCAAATGATCCACACATAAACATGCCAGAGATTTACTTTCTGAAAGCTTGACTTGACATCAGTGACTTAAAAAATATTTGAAAAGTCCATATACTTATTGCTATATTACTTTTTAGGAGAAAAAGATCAATCACATAACAGAAAAAGAACTGAAATGATCAAACCATGAAAGAGTTCTGTAAATACTTGGATACTTTTTAGCAGTGAAGCATCATTTTACTCTTGCTGGATGAAAAAACAAGAATGATTATTTCTGATTAAAGTCTGTATGGTAGCGGTTATGTTCTTTATAATGTGTAAGACCAAGCAATAGAGTCTTTACTACCTAAAGTCATCAGAGACTGACTGTTAGGCAACAATACATGAAAAGGAAGAAAAAGCTCTGTTCACAAAGGAAAAAAAAAAAAGGCAAATACACTGGCATGTGAAGTTCATTTAGACGAACAATATAATTCTTCTCGGGGCAGAATAATGCTTTTAATGAGCTACTGGGCTTAGTCTAGCAAACTGGTTAAGGTCAGTGTATCATAACCCCTGTCTGTGATGTGCAGCCCCAACCCAGATTTCAGAACAACTGATTATACCACATAAGTGCAGCTATTCAATCATTTACACTTGGAATTTGTGTTTGATCCCTCACGCAATCTCTTTTCTTTGTGAAAAAGGTTCAACCATGTCTCCAAATACAGTAAAGGCATTTAGAAGAGCTAACAAGGCAGTATTGAAATATTTCAGGAAGTATTTTAATACCATAACTGCTTGCAGACTGAGCCAAGTTGTCTTAAAAAAATCTTTAAAAGCTGCAGAAGTTTTTGAGAACTTTAGTGTTAACAGTTCCATTCAAGACTATTAATTGCATGAATCCCTACTAGTACTTTGTCGTATTTTTCTTATCATGTTGTTGTTATGATGACAATTTTATGGCACTGAGATTAATGGGTATGGGAAAGAATTTTATGAGCTCTCTGTGATAGCAAACATTTATTTCCTCTCTCAAGCTTATTTCCATCTCCTGTTCCTGGCTGCTAGGAACATTCCTTCACTCTCCCTCTTCCTAATTAAGAAAGAAAGAGGCTGCTTTTTCTTTCACTCCCATTTTCCCCCTCCTTACTGCTTGTGGGGGAAAAGTCTTTCCTAAATTATCTGCTGTTTCCCTTATGTCACCAGGATAAAGCACTTGGAATCACAGAAATCACAGAGTTACAGAAAGTTAAGGGTTGGAAGGGACCTCCTAGAGCAGGTCACACAGGAACTTGTCCAGGCGGGTTTTAAATGTCTCCAGAGGTGGAGACTCCAGAACTCCTCTGGACAGCCTGTTCCAGTGTCTGTCACCCTCACCATGAAAAAGTTTTTCCTTAAATTTCTTTGGAACCTCCTATGCTCCAGCACCAGAGAGACAGCACCAGAGTTATATATATCATTGCAGTAAACTTGTGGCAAAGTCAATTAAACAGTAAAATGAGTTTGTACTAAACAGGCACCGAGGTTTTCTAGTTCAATAAATCCATAGATTGATCAATCTATCTGCTACCTTTGCTCTTTTTACAAATGTAAGAATTTTTTAATGAAGGCCAGGTGCCACTGTCAGGTTTCCAAGCTGGCGATTCCCCCACCAACAGTATTTCTGAGTTGAGCTTTCAAGGGTGCTTTGTTCCAGGTAAGGAACTCCATAAAGACTAACTGAAAAAGCACCGTGCCCTATTATTTTCACCTTCCTTTAGAGAAGGGAATTTTTTCTTCCTTTTACAATTTATTGCTTATTGAGCTTTTGCAAATTCATCACCTTCAACAGACAAAATGCAAAAGCAACCGAGAGGTTCACACTCAGATGTGGCAAATAAATGAAAAATCTACAAAGGAAATACAATCACTAATCAAACTCAATCTTTTGTCCCGGCAGATCAGGACTACCAGGATAAATGTATCCCCAGCTATGGATTAACTGGTTTATGCTACCCTAAATTAATTATCCTGGAAGACAGACCAGGCAGCAGGCACATCTTGTCAGCCAGTATCTTCAACCCCAGCGTTATTGCCTGATAACTGCTTTTCCAGAAACCTCAACGTGACACCTTTAGAGATGGGAGCTCTGTCATCATGTATTTGGAAAACTTGCTTATGCCCACCGTACCACCCTGTTTTATCTTACCTACACAAATACAGATTTCTGACATAAATCTAAATAACTGAATGTAATTCCATGTCCATACAAGACCTCTGAGAGCCTCGGTATTTGTTAGAAAGAAAGAATAAAACAACCACAGCATGCTCATTTTATAGAGCCCCATCACCAGAAAAATGTCTAAATCTACCTACAGACACCTGTCTTACAAGCATCCTTTCACCTACAAGGCTGACATACTCCTGCTGCTACTGGGAAGGTCAGTCTGTACTTTCCCAGCCTTTTTACTCATCTCAGAGACACCTAACTGTAGTTTACTCCCTTGCCTTCAGGGGCAGCTTACAGGGAAAATAAGCATGTTTTTCCTGAATTTCTGTCACCCAGGGTCAGTAATTGATGCCTTCAAACTATTCAAGCTGTACTTTTTGACTCAATATGGAGTGATAGTTCTTTCACTTAAAAATATGAAGAAATAGCTATTCTTGTTTAGCAGACTAACAATCCAGTCAGTGATGGGCTGGCAGGGTATTGTCACTTTGGGAGTATAGCAAAGCTTTTTGGAGCTGAAATGTTAACTTTAGCTAATACATCAAAGGAGCAGATGAGCAAAGAAAGTAAGAAAATGCCATGATTATAGTAGGTTTTACCTGTTCCTGGAGTTGGACATGGTTCACAAGGCTTGTTCCAGGCTTTCCCAACATTGTATGTGCAGCAACACATCCTTTTGGTCACATTGAAGGGCAGTTCATTCTCACAGGAAGTTCCATTATAGCTTCTATAGCAAAAGCTTTTCCTCATATCTAGATGTAACAGAAGAATTACTTACAAAGCAACCAACAAAGTAACTTAAGGAAATATCACCCCCTGTTAGCTTAGAAAGTGGGTCATTAACTCTGGCTTCTGAATGCAACCCAAGCGTATGTATAAACGCATTTAAAAATAATTTAAGGACTGAAATAATCTACAGTCTTTGTTTTAGAATTACCTGAAATTTCATGTGTTTCCAGTTTTTATTCAAAGACACAAAGAAAATTTCCAACAAATCAGAACTACACTGTAGATGGTCATCAGATCCATTTGTATAATAAACCCTACTATTAGGAAATGACTAGTGAAAAGAAAAGATTTCTGAGTTCTATGAAGGAATAAGAGCACTTGAACACTGCACATCAGTTATTGGGATCTCTTTCCTGGCTACATGACATAACTGTCTGGGAGTTCAAGGTAGGAAAAAGTAATACAAGGCTTCAGAATTGGCCTCATCTAAGAGAAAATTACTCCTATTAGAACTTCCTCATCTAAGTGAAGTTTTAAGTAGCAAGTATGGCCTTGAAACACTTTGATATCACACAGTTCTAGTAAAGATGACATTTTGCATACCCATGCAGTTATGTCCTCTGTTCACCTGCATATATTCAGGTGGGCAAATGCAGGTGTAGTTCCCCAAGGTATTGTAGCAGGTGCCAGGACCACAGACACCAGGATGTGCAACACATTCATCAATATCTAGAGACCAAGTGAAAACACTAAAATTAACAAGGGAAAAGAGGACACAAGTCCTAGCAAACACTTCTGAGAAATATGATTATACTAAACCATGCCAATATAACAAAAATATTTCATTTAGAGACTAGCTTGGGAAGTACAGCTCAGATATGGGTTAATAAGCTACTGTAATAGCTGATAAAAAGAAATATTATTAAACTCTATTAAGTTCAGTCAGTGAAATGCAAGAGAACACCCTAAGTTCAAACTTGTTGAATTTACCACTGCATCTGGAGCACCTTGTGCCCCGTCAGCTCCACAAAAGATGTCCACACCCTCTTCTCCCAGGAATGTTACTGTCACTTTTTCAGTTCTGTTGATGTGTTCACTACTCCACTGATAAATCACCTATTAAGTACTTTACTTAGAAATAGGGAAGCTGAAAAACCACATAGTCTTGCTGCTCTAACCTTGGACCTCCTTATTTAAGGTATCTGGAGTGTAAGCCTTTTTATCCATATCATGTGACTTTCAAACCCAGTTTGGTGAGTTTCTTTCACCTGGGCTTATCAACGCCTCAGGGTTCACAGACTCTGTTTTGAAAGGAGACCATTTTCTTTTTCTCACAAAGTGAATGAAGAAGGGGAATTTGAGTTGCAGTGCTCCAAACTAGGAGAAGCCATTAAAAATTCTTTACAAAATTTACAATTTTTGGTTCTAACACTTGTGACAAAGCTCAGACACAAAAAAGAACAACAATATTACAGCTGGAAATCACAAATAAGCACCTTAGTTTACAGAATACACATAGCTGAGATCTATCATGGAGAAATAAATGTTAATATATTCAAGTGTTGCATTTAAAAGTTTTACACTAATCATGTCACTGGTGACAAAAATAATATTTTTAAGAGAAGACTTTAGGTAAGGGTGTGAATAATACTTATGGATTTAAGGTTAAAAATGACAGTGGTTTTCATAATAACCACACTGTGATACAAAAGGAGGTTTCAAGGGATTCAACCTTCACAGATCCTTGTCTCTTCACTGAGGTAGTAGCCTTTTGGACATTCACACTGGAAGCTGCCAAAAGTATTGATGCAATTTCCACCTTGGCAGAGACCTGGCAGTTCCTGACATTCATCAATGTCTGAAAACAGAGAATGAAAGGCACCATATTTTAATTTCAGAATGAAAACAAAAAAGAGACTTTAAGTACCCCCCTGAAATATTGTCAAGTAGTAGCTTTTAACTATGATGTGGATTTTTTTTTTTTTTTTTTTGCTTCTAAATTCCGCTTTGTGAAAGCATGGATGAGATTCTCATTCTCTTCCATTTACACAGCTCTTCTGGAAGATATTTCAGTTTGATAAACATGTAGAGTTCAACATCCATTACTGTTTAAAAGAATTTGGCATGTAATTCCTCGTTCCTGCACACTCACAGGAAACAGAATTTCTTTGTCCAGTGAGTATTTCCTGAAACTCATACCTTCCACTGATAAGCTATAATTTTCAGAAATTACTTACCCTTCAGGGGCAAATTTCAAAGGCCAATTCAAGTAAGAAGGCACACAAAAGGTATGCATTAGCTTATTTTCCTACTGAAATACTGGTTTACTTGTTCAATATTATTTTATTGTAAGCATTTTCATTGTTATTGTTCAATTCCTATTAGCAGGTGTGGGTTCTTTTGCACTAAATGTAATGATTTCTGCAAAATATAGTTCCTGTATGCATCTGCCCAGAGATGACCCTATTTTTATTACCAGCCATCACAGCTATTTATGATAAACTCACCTTCTAAAATAATAGTGATGGGATTTGGTCTGAATCCTTCTCCCCCTGGACAGAGAGTATTGTATTCCGCTAAAATATAACAAAAGAGAGCATGTCAGTCGTAGGAAAAGTAAAATACTAACAAGAGAAACATAAACATTCATTTGTTTTTTTAATGTTGTCTTCTTATCAGACACTGATTTTCTGCTCTTCTTGACCTATTTGCAGTAAATAAAGTAAGTGCATTAGATTAGTACAAAATCAAAGTCAGATTAAGAGTTCTGCTTAAAACATTACCAGACCATCAGATACTCTAGAGGCAGACACAATGCTGTTTTCACCATACTGTGCATTTATAAAGGCACGTATTTTCTGTTTTGATTATTTTTTTAATATGAAATGTCAGTATACCACAGAGAAAAACTTGTTAAAATTTGATTTCACACTATTATGAGACTGTTAAGAATGATACACTTGACATTTCTGTTGCCTTATTCATTCATAGAACTTCAAAGCTCCATAATATTGATAAGTATCATTAGGTAACAGTTTTGGAAGTACTCAAGGGTGACTAAGAAATAGATACCTTACAGTTACCAGTCCTCTCCTTTGAGAACTACTGCAGCTTTCTAAATTAAGGTACAATTTGAGTTCTAAGCATTATTAATTTCTTTATTTCCCTACCAACATGTTGCTGCTGAGTAGAAGTTCCTAGTAGATACATGCAACCCATTCCATTCTTAAGACACATAAGCATATCTGCAACTATGTTTTCTATGGGTGTTTTTTTGCTTTATTTTGTTTGCCTGTTTTTGTTGTCTTTGTGGGGTTCTTTTTGTTTGTTTGTTTTGGTTTGTTTTGGGATTTTTTTGTTATTTGTTTGTTTTTCTGTTTGTGGTTTTTGTTTTTCTTTTTGTTTTGTTGTTGTTACGGGGGGGGTGGGGGATGCAAAATGGGAGAAATTCAAAAGGAAAATAAAATAAAATACATTGTCCAAAACTACACAAAGTACATGGGCCTGGTTGAGTGGGAAATGCTTTCTACAATTAACACTTATTACTGTGAGAACAGGCATTAAGCCATTAAGGTCAGGTCTTCTGATACGCAGGTCCACACCTCTGCATCCCTCTTCTGACAGCAGCAGAGAGATTTTCTTTTAAAACTGTCAGAACACTGCTTTAAAAAGGAAAATAAATTTCCTAAGTGGTAAATGTATAGTAATACAGTAAAAGATTTCAAATAATTTTTCCATCCCTTGTTAGCATCTTCTACAGTAAGAGGGCAGGGAGAAAACAAGAGAACCTTCCTTACTGCTGTTTACAGGGGGACACGTCTCACAGGGGTTTCCCCAAGCCTTTCCCAGAGAGCAGCAGCACGAGGAACGACTGACTCCAACTCCAATTTCAGTGTTGCAGGAAAGGCTCCCATCCCCTCGTGGTCCATATTTCAAGTAGCAATTGCCAACACGGTTATCTGCATATAAAGCACATATGACTACAGCTGCACACAATGACCCAGACAAAGGAACAGCAGGCATTCGTGTTTTAATATTTCATACCTAGAAGCAAGAATTTGGATGATACTGTGCTTTGGAAGTCATTGTCAAGCTCAAAACTTTCATGTACACAGACAGTTAACTGATATTGAGAGAGACAGCAGGAAAAATGGGTAGCTTCAACTTCCTAAGTATTCAGAGACAAGTTTAAAATGTCTGCATGTCTTCCAGAGTCACACCATGCTCTGCTGTATCACATATACTATGCCCAGTCTTTCATGCCAGAAAATACCAGAAACCTTGCTGCTTGTTAGTATTTCTTCTCCATATGCTGACTGTTACTAGGCTATGACCCCTCCTCGTGGAATTAGAAGAATTAACATATTTTTCTATGGAATCACAGAACAAAATCGTATCACTGGAAGAATTATTCCACTGGCAAAGGAATTCTCCAAAAATCATAAATATTGAAATAAATAATCTAAATGTGCAGTAGGTTTGAGGCAAATAAGTTTATTAGTTCCCTCAAATTGTAATGTAATGAGTTAGACAACTGCTGGCATCAGCAGAATGATTAAGGAATCTAAGAGAAGTAAAGCTATGAGTTTTTTTACTGCTTCACATATTGTCTCCTTGGTCCTTAGGAATGGAAATTAACTAAGAGTGAGTCATAAATATCAGGAAAAAGAGGACAGTCAATTATTATAATACTTCTTATTACAGCTAAATAAGATGAATGTTAATTTTCTCAAGAGTAGCATAATTCTAAAGATCATTTATTATGAATTAACTTGCTATCAAAGGCTGCCTCTGAAGAAGAAGAGAAGCCCACCCAATATATTTTCTATATAAGTTAATTGTATAAAGGCCAGAGTATATTTTTACATTTTTACTGTTTCTGTTAATGGTATGGCCAGGAAACTTAGAAAGAAGCTTTTGAATGATGCATATTTTACCAAGAAATAAAACATGTTTAATTTACAGCTTGCAGCAAGTGCCAGATAGTACATCCTTAGCAATTTACATGGAGTTAAATGAACACAGTATGACACATGTGAGTAGTTCATACTTTCAAAATTTCCAAAATGTAACTCAGATAATAATTGTGGCAGAGGCATATGTATTCTGTAACTCTGAGCCTCTGATGGAAAGAGAAGAAACTTCAAGCAGAGTATCTTTATCTTCCTAGAGGCAAGATTTACATGAGATCACTGATCAGCATATGTTAAGAGTGGAAAAAAAGTTTTGGCTTCATTCTTCTTATGAAATGAGAAAATAAATCTGCAGTTTGAAAGAAGGCTTCAGCCTGAGACCTCAGGCCCATTAAGAAAAATAGAGACGACAGACATTGGAACACAGGCAGAGCCTGGAATTCTCTAGCAGAACATTGATACTGAGGCATCAAGAGTTCTAGGTTTCGGCTTACATCTCACATGAACTGCCTTGACACAGTATCACGTTCCTCTTTGCCAGTGATAATATCTCTCTTTCTACTGAAAGGAACTGGATTTTAAATTCCTCTTCCTTTTTTGCTCAAGATTGCAAGAGATAGTGCTACTGAGTAGAACCAGAAGCTTCTACACTTCTTTGACAGGAAGTTTCCAGAAAATTTTCAAGCACAACTTGTGCATTCCAGAAGCAAGAAACTTTCCTTTTTCCTGGTGACATCTACTAGCCTTGGTGTTTTTTGTTTTGGTTGTGTTTTTTGTTTGTTTGTTTGTTTGGGTATTTTTTTCCTAAATGAATACAAGCTTAGAGTGAAAACTGGGTAATGTTTTTACCATGTACCAGTGCATGGTATTTTTGCAAATATTATTGCAAGTGAAGTTATAATGGCAGTCCTGAGACTATAAACAAGCAAACTGAATTTCTTCCTTCTCTGGACTGTGTAAGTCAGTAGAGATACCCAAAGCATACCAAATCTAGAACCAGATCTAGTATAGCTGCACTGGAATGGCAACTGTCTCTGTTTCCACTTTCCATGGAAATTAACCCTCTGCAAATACTACAGATGAGAGCTACTGGTGAAAGAAAGCAAGCTCAAACCCCAACAGTGCCTATACTCATATAAAATAGCATAACCACTATGTTCTTAGTTGCACATTGTGCCCCATCTCTTCAAGAGCTTCTAAAAAAATGGCCACTAAAAGTGTCATTTCATTCATTGATTAGGGTTTTATTTCTATTATTTTACTCTGATGATATTCATGTGAAGGAGAGGCTTTGCTTGTCCTTGCCAAAAACAAAAGCTGAATGTTCACTGACTGGTTTTTGCTCTTTGCCATAGAATCAGGTTGTAGAGAGATGGAAAGTGCACACTGGAGGCTTGTGGCTCCTCCCACAAGACAGATAAGTGGATTCCAGTTCTGCCACTGTCTGAAACTGAACTTGAAAAAAAAATAAAGCCCAGCCAAATAAACCCTGTTTGATCGGGGGCTAATACACTCTTTTCTGTACAATCAGTCATTGAGAACCTAAAAATGTTTCATACACAATGGAAAGAAAAAGAATCTTTGTACCTAGGGACAGCCCTAGCAGTATTACGTCGGGACAGACAAGAGGAAGGTTCCAATAGTTTTTCTATCAATTCCTTATTCAATAATTTTTCTTGAGAGAGGTAGGGCTTCATCTCTCATTTGGAACTCTATAGTTGCTACATTCACCCTTAAGCAGGTTCCCTTCCACTGTGGAGGATTCCTTGAGGAAACATGGGACTCCTGTCAAAAATGTTATTAGGACAACTGGTTCCAAAGTACAGTGTCAACTCAAACTCCTGTTTTTTAGCAAAACACAAGTCAGCTGGCAGGAAGATAATTCATTCTTATAAGCTTCTTCAGACATCACTTAAGTTCTTTGTTCATAATTCAGGGCTTGCAGAGCTGATCATGTACTGCATCTGGTTGCAGGAAAGAATGGGGATCTTAGTAGTTATATGCAGCAGAAGGGGAGCCAGAAGGGCAGGATTTCATTGCTTCAACTGAATCTTCACATGGAGGCAAAGCTAAAAGCTTAAGTGAGACTGCAACTGCAGAAGAAAAGGAACTGTCAGAAGAGTCTATGGGACAGAGAAGCACAGATTTGCAAGTTTGTGGGAATAGTGTGAATAGATTACATAAATTCACTTCATCTTTAAAAATCTCATCGTAAAATTTTCACATATTGTTCAAGACTGCAAACATCGAAAGGTCTCAAACAGGACTTGTTTCTAGCATCCAGAGAAGCAACAGAGAATAATCATAGGCAGAATGTGGAGAAACATGGAAAAGCTGAACAAAACCAGAATTTGTCCTTTAGGAAACCTGCGTTTCTCTAAAAATTATTTGTAGAATATATTCATTTGCCACCACACTGTAGTATTATTGTAAACATTTATCAAATTGATAAGAACTCTATCAGTTCAGCAGAATTATCTTGGTAATAAACTGAAATGTAACAAAGATGTTTTCCAAATAAAAAGTTAGAAGGCTTTCACAGGATCACATACCTTAGCCCCTCTCTCAACCACCTTCTTCCTCAAAACTTCCCTATACTTCCAGTATATACTCTGTATCATGTAGTAAAAGGGAAAAATAATGAAAATTCACCCGAAGTCTTCGTAAACCAAAGAGAATTATGTAAACTACAGTGAAACATCTCTTTTACTTTGTTTCCAGCCAAATGGGTACCACAACCAGGTTTAATTGCAGTTTAGACTTAAGCTAAATGCATAAATGAGTCCCAAGACACATCTAAGACTAAAAAATACAGGTTTTTTTAAAGGAGAATTGTTGACTGTCAGGAGAAGGGAAATGCAGATAATATGTTTCGACAAATTTTAGAAGGGATTATAAATTATAAACACCCTTAATTCATTAAAATATCTAACCATCTCTAGAAAGTTATGTAACAGGATATGCAGCATGTGAAAGTATATATTTTTTTTTCTATCTTGCTAA
>JANIJG010023199.1:0-11854 GCA_024611175.1 Megaceryle torquata
ATCTCTTGCTGGGGGGGGGGAAGGTGGGGGGGGTGGAAAGGGAGCTGACAAGATGGCCAGGCAGTCGCCGGAGTCCGCTCTGGGGACATCCCCTCCGCCCCTGGCTCTCGGCAGGGCTGCCGCCCGCCGCCTGGCCTCGTCTGGGCTGCCTGGCGTGTGGAGCGAGCGCGGCCTCTCCTCTCTGGGCCCTGTTGTAGCTCTTAATACAAAAGGGCAGTGTCAGTGTTGACACTGCCGTACCGATTTGTATGCCCTTCCCAGTTTTCTCCCTCCCCCACTTCGGTTGGCCCCCTTTTCCCTAATGGCTCTTTCTCTGTTTTTTATTTTTTTTTTGTTTTATTTTCCCCCCCGCCTTGAAGGAGCTATCGAATATCTTAAAGGAAAAAATAGCAACTCCTTTTTCCTTCCCTCCTGCCCGGCTCGATAAAAATGCTAAATAATCGGCCGACGGCCATATTTCACAAGCTTTTGGGGGGGGGGGGGCTGAGGGAGGAAGAAGGTGGGAAGAGAATGGAGACGCCTGTAGGGTCGGAGTTACAGTGCTGGCTGCCCACAAGAGGTGTTATTTTTGCAGCGAATGTTTTAGAGCTGATGTTTTTCTTGCTTTCAGTCAAGAAGCAAGTTGCCTGGTCCTCGCGTTTGCTTGCATAATGCGTCGTACTTGGAGGCTGATCAAACGCTGGGTTCTGCCTTTCCTGCCTGGCTCTTCCTCCTTCCCTGGCGGGCTGTGGGGCACCGGGGAGTGGGAGAAGTTTTGAGATGTTGGTAGTATTGATGCCAACCGCCTCCTGGCTACTACTCTGGTTATTTGGGGCTGGGAAACAAACCGATACCGGGGCTTTGGCCAGACCTGTAGGCCCGTCTTCCTGCTGTTCAACTTTTTTATTGTTCCCCCTTCCTCCCCCTCCTCCCCCCTCCCTTTTAGTGCACTGGCTTGCTCGACAGCCAGGGGTTTCCACAGCACGGGAGTCCGTAAGTCTGGACTGTGAACCGGAAAATAATAGGAGAAAGAAGGGAAAGTTATGTTAAGGGCTTTGTGGGAAAAGCATCGACGTATTGAACAAAGGTCCTGCCTGTATTGGAGAGAGGCCTGCATGTGAGGCCTGACTGTGTCGCATTTACACACGGGGAAGAAATGAGTGCTTGGTATTGGCCTAAATTTATTCTGTAACTCTGGCATGCAACTTGAGAACATTTTTGGAGTGTGTGCAGTTTGTTTTGAGGGTGGTTTTATTATGTGTAGCAATCAATAATATTTTTAATTTGAAATATTATTTTTTAAAAAGACTATTAGTTCTTTTTTTTCTTCCTGCCTTGTTCAGCAGAAATAATATTGATCCAGAGGCTCTGCATAGTAACACAAGACCTTACTTAAACAGGGTAACATCCACAGTGTATATATTGTGGTTATTATGAATATTGAGTTTCCTGGTGCTTTAAGAGGAGTTGAGTGGCTACCACCTTAGAAATATGAAGTATATCCTTCATAATGAGAGAGAGGAGTTCTGATCACTTAAATTTGAAATATTTTTACAAGCTTTTCTTAGGGAAACTGTAAATGTGAATGTGCTTTCTTTGTAAGACTTTAAAAGATAGCAAGCATTGCTCTGATTACTTCTGTTTATCTCTGGTACATTCTTTTCTCTGCAGTTGTGTCTTGTCTCTCCCACCTCGACTTCTAATTATACAGTGGTGTGTTTTAGTATTTGATTTCTGCTTGAACAGACTTGTGATTTTTTTTTAAAGTTTTTTTCACTAAGCTAAAAGTTTTAAAATATATTTTTGTATAAATGTATAAAAATACATGATGGGTAGGAAAGCAGTACTTGAAAAATAACTATACCTTTCCATTGTTTGGTAGCCTATTTAATAAATAGGAAAAAAAAATTTTAAAAAAATATTTCAGTTTCTGCAGACATTTTAACAATGTTCTATTTGAACTAAAGTTTAAAAGCAGTGTTCTGGTGAAGTATTTTTTACAGTATTTAGTCAAGTTTTCAGAAATGCACATGTTTTTAACTTGTAGCAATTTTTATACATGTGAAATGTAGCTGATTGTGAATGGCTCAGTTTTTTATTCTTGATCTTAACGTGGAAGGGTATTTTTAGTTTTTGGTGTATCCTGTTGTGTTAGAAATATAGGTAACCTGATTTTTTTTTTGTTCTTTTCCTCCTCTCGATCCTATGGCTTCTGGAAAAATTGGGAGTATTAAGGTTAAATGGACAGCTTTAAAGTTTGAATGTTCTTCAGTCTCCAGATGGTTTCAGAGAGAGAAGCCTAAACAGGTCTTAGCTGTTAGTAGAAAAATTGTAGGTCATCCACAATGTGACATTACTACTTACTAATATAGCAGATCTACTTCAGTAGGAGTGCTGACCTGTTGAGTAAGAGGCTTATGAAAATGGAAGCTTTTGATGTCTTGCAAAAGTTCTTCAGACCATTAGGGAAACAACCTCTATCTTCTCACTAAATGAATTGGAACTGTCATTCTCAATTGGGAATCATGAACAGGTTAATTTTTTTAACATTCCTTTTTATATTGTATTTTGCCCATTTTATCTTCAAACACAGAATGTAAATATTATGGAAAAAAGCTGTGATGAAATGTTGTTCTTAAAATCATTCCTTAATTTGAGGCCCAGAGTTGTATGCAGTAAAGATACTGTATTCCTCCTGCAGTAGTTTAGCAAAAATGTAATGCAATTGACTTTACTGTTCTGAAGGATTTTGGTGTGAGTCCTTAAAACACTGATAAGTACAGTTACTTACTTTTGAGACAGTCCAGAAAGATCATCTGACTAAATTCCTTTTCTTTCTGAGCAGTGGAGCTAAATTGTGAGTAGGAAAGTTATTGTTTGACTAACCTACATGTTTGTACTTCATTCGCAACATAAGTGAATCTCTGAACTATCTGTGTTAATCTTGTATTACAGGCCATGCTATATTTTCTAACAAACTAATTAGCAAGCATCATGTAGAACACTTCTGATCTCGTCTGTCCTCTGTCACACTGAGACTAAATTACTATGATGAAGTACAATCAAATACTGAAGTTATACAACATAGTGTACTATCACATTGTCAAAAACTTAACCTGGAATGCTTCTGAGATTTCCCATTGGCCTGTTGGATGATCTGTGTCCTGTTAATCACCTGTCAAATTAGCAATGCTCCCTATAAAGCATGTTGTGGACTCTGTGACACTCTTAATAGGGGAAACTTTTCATCAAGCTGTCACAGCACCATGCAGTACTGACTGAAGGTAGTAGGACATCTGAGTTTTCTGGTAGGGTAATAGATCATTTTTGGGTCAGTGGGGTTATATTTCTGAAGATCTAATACTTTGAATTTGCACTAAATTTTAAGCTATATAGTAGATATTTTTATTGTATATAATATATAGTAGATATTTTTATGTCTATTATATAATCTATATAGTAACTTAGCAGATTTATGTCAGTGCAGAAAACAACTTTCTGCTCAGTACTTTCATACTTCATAGCTAAGTTTTGATTTGAACATAAGGTTGGTAACTACAAAACAGTCACATTAGCTTTTTTTTTCCTCCTGATATAATTTGCATGAATTAATGGATTTCTCAAGGAGCAAAACTGTTTTCAGATTTCTCAAGCATGATAAAGTAATGGTATGTAGCTGCTTGTTTCAGGATGTCTTTTAAAACAAAATTGCTAACTTTGAAACGTGAATTTGTCCATCTTTCATAAGTTAAAAAAAAATTTATATCTACATGTGATACCAAGACAGCGTGAAGTCAGTTAACTTCTCCACTGTGTGCCTTCAGGTACCTGTGATGGCTACTTCAGTGCAAAGATTAATTTTGAGGAGCAATTGTTCTCCTAATCCTGCCATGTGATAAAATTTTTCTCATCAAGTTGGTAGAATCTAACTGTGTAAATACACAGTCATATTATCCTTCAATTCTGTCTGGCAGCCAGGGTTTGAGCACACATAACCAATCTGTTTACTCTCACTGTCTATAATAAGGCTTGTCTTGCAGTGTACTGACTGTTGCCAGTTTTACTTGACTCGAGAACATACCCAGTACAAATATGGCAGAAAACTGCCATGTGTAAGAGCAATAGACAGTCAACTTTTGAGGTGAATACTTTAATATAGGAAAAGCTGAACAGTTAATCACAGTGATCTAATAGTGGACTTCAGTACTGAAGATGTGTGAGAAGCAATGGTGTTCATGCCATAATTGTTCTCTGTTATCTCAAAAAAGCTTCTCTTGTCATGATTTGTAGACTGAGCCAGTTTGGAAAGGACCTGTGGAGGTCACTTGGCCCTGTTCATCACTTGACTTTATCTACTCTTAAATAGCTTTTCACTGATAACTGTACTGATAGAATATCTCCATCATCTTAAGTGATAAGACAGGAAAAAAAACCTATAAACATATGTATAGTGAGCAAACTGGAAGGATTCTACAATGTGTAACAGTACAATGCTGTCTCATGTAGCAGGGGAAAAATCAGTTTCTGTGTTTTCTGAATGCGGTGGTCTGCTTTGTGATGGTGTCCACAACAGCTTGTACGCTGAACGGCAAAGATTTTACCTTCTTAAGATGCGAAAGGTTCTGAGTCATCTCCTAGAATGTGAAACTTGAGCTGCAAGGAAGAAGTTGGTATTTCAAAATGGAAGCTGAGGTCCCTTGTACTTGTTGAACAATGATGCTTTTTAAGATCCGAAAGGAAAGGTGTATTTAATTTTTATTCTGCTTTCAGAGTAACTGGTTACTGATAGCCCTTGTTTTACTGCATAACATCCAAACAAGTAAACTTGGTGTAAAGAAAGGCAACTACTTGCTAGATACTTGTAAAGGTGGAAATGAAAGAATACAAGCATGATCTTTATTTTCTGATGTAACTGTGTTTGGGGGCAAAGCCTTTGAGAAGGCTGTCTAGTCATGAGGCAGGCATTGGACTCCATACCAGCAATGTGCATCCTTTGGATTTGTGGCTGACTGCTGTATGTTTAAAGCATGGTTAGTATCAATTATTAATATAGAGCAGTAACTGTGATGAATTTTTACTTTGGTTTTTAGGGATAGTTCCTAAAAGTAAAATCATTAGGAAAGATAGGCTGGGGACAAACCTTCATAGATCATACTTATGCTCCAAGGTACCTAGGTCTAGCCTTGTGCTATCTTTGCTTTTTAGAAAGGATGCATGCTGTGCTGTTCTCTCTCGTCTTTCACCATGTTTAACTTTGGCTTAGTTGCCTTGCTCTGAGCTTGTTATGGTCTGTCTTATCCACTCTGGGTAGAAGAAATGATCTCTGTACTGTGGGCTTTTGTGTGCTTGAAGTCTGTTCTGTACCTCATCTCTTAGTCCAAGGCTGATAAGATGTAAAAGTAGAAGTACAGGTAAATAAATGTGGAAATAAATACACTTCTGTATAGTATCTTCTAAGTTGAATATGTGATTGGTTTTTTTAGGAGCAATATAAATTGAGGCACCCAAAAAAAGAAAGCTGTAAATAATGGATAATAGCAGTAGAGATGGAGGACTTAAACTAATCTCCCATGCCTGCCTCTCTTCCTCCTCCATCAAAAGAAAAGGAAGATGCCTCAAAGAAGACGCGTACATAGATCCTTCTCTCTCCCCCAGGAAAAAAAAAAAAAAAGACTTGCATTAAATGTCCTTGATGCTGATTAGATACTTAATTCAACTCCTAGAATTAGTGAGGAGAAGCTGTGTTTACATCATGTCTTTGTGGAATATTAATCTGTGGTCAATACAGTATTATCTTGTCTGAAAATAAATAAGGTGATGTTAATGTCAGGGCTAGAAGATGTCATCTTAACCATGTAATAATGTTCTGTGTCTCTTAGTGTCAACCCCCTTATATAATTAGCTTATTTGGTATAGAGTGTGTCCCTTCCTGGAAGGTGCATGCAATGTATCTGAACCTTCTGATCACAGGTGAGATGTGGCTATGCATTTAAAGAGAACTAATGAAGAAAGTAACCAAAGGTGTGTATTAATAGGTGGTATGATGAATACCAGCTTGGACCTCTGCCTTTCTTAGAGAGTGAATGTTCTCTTCCTCTTTATTTTGAGGATACACTCCATTATAATCAAGCTACTGAATGGAAACTGTAATTTCTATTTCCTGTGATTTCTCTTCACTTGTTTTTGTTTTAACCTTTTAGAATGGTTTGAGGTATAATAGCTTGATGAACTCATCCATTGTAAAAGGGTGAGGGGAAGGTAGAAAAACCTTATTTTGAACAAGGGCACACAGCCATAATCTGTGTTAATAAGTCTGAGTGAATAGCATCTGGGAGGGAACTGCATAGCTAGGTAGTTAGCTTTCAGTTCTTTAACACCATCAATCAAAATAAATGGATTCAGGCAACTGAAGGGGCAGGAATACCATTGTTGTACATAAAAATGCAATTTGAAGTTAATTAGAAAATTTCTGGAGAAAACACTATTTCAACTGAATGCCATTTAAAGAAAATGATGGAAGCTATGTACTTCGTCCAAACTTTAAGCCAGGATTCCAAGTGTTAAAAATTATGCTTTAAAGATCTGCTACAGTCTAGTCCATGGTATTTTTTCATGTTTATGTAATGACAGTGTGGGCTGCCATATCTAACTCTGCTAGTGTTGTGCCTGATTTATTTAGCAGATATCTTTCTACAAGCAAAACACTGGTAATAAAATTGAAGACCTGCATTATACCATGAGATTATGGATTAAAGATGTTATTTTAATTCCCTTAGTTAAAAAAAGCTTGTCAGGAGAACAATTATGTATCTTAGCCAAAAAGAAGATAGTAAATATGCTTTCTTTAAATGTCTTGTATGACAGCTTTTAAGTTGATAAAGTTCTGCTGCATACTCCCTGTTTCTTATTACCTCAAGTAGACTTGCAGCTGAATGTAGTCATGTTTCATACTAGACTCTTGACAGCAGGACTCAGCTCAAAACTTTCATCAGCACTTTGTAACTAGAATTGGAAGAAGCAGTGTAAGAGAAATGCTGTTCCAGATGTCAGTCTGCAAATTTAAATACTCCATGGAGAGAGTGGAAACTGAGTTCTCTTAAGGTTAACTGAAGAGGAAAGGTAAATTTTGTGGAATTTAAGTGAAGGAATGGTTCCACTTAAATGCCTTCTATAAATGATGACTTGAGCAATATGGTTGTAGTAGTAAGGGGGGGATTTTTTCTTTTTTTAATAATTTAGGTGTTGACATACTGCTGAAACTGAACTAGAGTTGAAGCAGAATGGGCACTGAAGATTCTGACTATGTATGCAAATGAACTCAAGTTAGCTAGAACCTGAGAACTGTATATTTGGAAACTTGAGGTGAAGAAAAATGTAATAATGAGTTTACATTTAAGTTGTGCTCTCAAAAATAAAGTTGCCTATGAGTCCACTGAAGCAACAGGCAAAGTAATCTCAATTTGTCGCTTTCAAAATACAATGCAGGGAACATATTTCTTAGGTATGTTTGTATTCCCTGGGTGCAACAGGCTTTTACTTCTGTCACAAATTTAGCCAAAAGCTGTTAAAACTATTCTTACAATTTTAAATAAAAGAGATTCCTATTAGGTAACTGAAGTCAATGGATGAAGTAATTGTATCAACTATTTTCCAAAACACTGTTTTATCTATTTTGTTAAGATAATGTCTGAGTTTCTACCAGATTGAGATATTAAGTTTAAATTCTAGTTGTGCTTCCCACTGGCAGCACCTGTAGTGTCACTACAAACACTGACATTTCCCTTGACCTATTCTTAGTGGTCTGACTGTTCTAAACTAGCATTGCTTCTGTTTGTGATACCTGTTTTGTTGTGGCAGTTTCATGCACACTTGAAATTGGTGGAATCCCTATTAAATCTCACCTGTACTATTCATGCAATTGAATTTCAGTTTTGCTTTAGTGATGTTGGAGCATTTCAAAAACTTTAATCAGAAGCAAGCCAAGTAGGCTGTTGTGCAGAGCAAAATTGCTTAAAGTGTTTCCATCTAAAAGCTGTTCCCTTTCAACTAAGAAATGTTTTCTTCCTGAGAGATATTTTTTTATATTTGCAATATTGTTTTCCTTCAACAAAGCTGTGTCAGGCTACTAGGAAGGTCAGCTCAGTAAGATGGCAAATAAAAACTAGATAGCAGGTCATATTGTGATTTGATCTAACAATATTAAATTGGTATTTTGACTTTCTCTGTTCTGTAACATTCTGAAATACCAGTTGTCTTGAATGTTGTTAACTCAAATTACAACATTACAAAATCTCTATGTTGTACTTTCATAGTGCTCTTATGTTTTTATCTGCTAGTTCTACATGGAGCTCTTTTCAAAAAATTGAGTAGCTGGTTTGGTTTTCTGAATGCATTAACTCTGGCTTTTTTTTTTTTCCCCTCCCCCTCAATTTGGAGATATCAAATGTGAACATATGGACGCAGAGTGACACAGCAACAGCTGGATAAACAACCTCTGCATAGGATAACCCTGTCCAAAAGAGTAGTGTTTTTTTTTCTTTTTTCAATCCTAGAACTTGCTGCTTACTGCAATACCTTGCTTTGTGGAGAGCAATCTTTGCCACCTCCACTCCTTCCCAGCAGAAGGTGTGGGGACAGGTTTTCTTTCTTAGTCACAACAGAGCTTCAGTGCTAGGTACCATGAGACAGGACAAGGAAAGTGTCACAAACTGCATGTAGTATAGGTTTGCTTCTTTTTGGCGTCTTCTCTGACTCCTTTTACCTTCTGAGAAAGAATGTGTGTTATGATAACAAGAGTGATGTTCCAGTTATTTCCTTAGCAAAAAGATCTAAGTGTGGGTGCTAGCATTTTCTACAAATTGAGTACTTTTTGTACCTGAGTGTCTTGGGCAGACCTGAGCAACATAAGCATCTCATCTTTCTGTTGGTTGGCCTAGTAGAACAACAGAACATATGTGTCAGTTGTATGTAAGGACAGTGAAGTACTGCTGTCTAGGAATAGTCTTAGTAAGAGACCTCAATGTCAAAAGTGCAATCTGCTAATATTGGAAACATCTAAGTGTGTGTATTCACTTTGTTTTCATACTGGTTTTTTTTTTTTAATTCTTCAGTCCTCCTGGGAGATTCTTTCAGCGTGTCATTGCTTGAAACTTAGGATCATCTAATTTCCAGCCCAATAGTTATTCGTAACTCTCTTTTCTGCTAACTATGTCAATGCTATCTTCTCATTTTAAATAATTTTCTCTCTCTTGGTGTTATACCCTTTGCATTTACAGAAAGCATTTATAAGCTTGTTCCTGGGCTACATAACTTAGGCTTTGTCAGTTACCTAGAAGAGCACCCTTCCAAGGCCAGCTGTGATGGGATGGAGTATTCCAGATACTTTTTTACAAAGGCACTGGAGAATTCTCAGTTACTTGGTAATGGTGCATATATACCTAAGCAGTGGTGGTTCTTCTATACCCCACCCTCATCTCCCTTCCCTTCCACTATCACTGAGTAACTGGGAGTATGTAGTCACTCATGCTTATGTCAAATGACAAGGCCTTGGCCTGTAGCAAAAGCTCTTGGTTTTAGAACTGAGGTACAGGGTCTCCTGTACGTAAATACCTGCTTGGTGGTATTGTGCTTCATAGCATTGCAAGAGTCTTGTTGGAAAAATGTACTGTTCCATATTTTTTGATTTATACTTACTCCTTTGGATGAGGAAAGGAGGAGAGAAAAAGGAAACGTACATTTTGATAGTTTTGTGTGAAAGGAATGAGTTTTAAGAGAACAGCTCTGATGTTAGATATCTGTATCACCGGAGTAGTTAATGTTGTAACAATAATAAAGCTTTCATCTTATTTCATGGTTTCCTTCTGGGGGTAATAGTCTGTTCATCATTACAGATACTTTCTGCTGAACTTGTAAGATGATGTTTCCAATTTAGATGCTACCTGACGATGATTGGTTGTTTAGTTTAGAATTCTGTTTAGAACAGAAATAAGATAACAAATGACCTCTCTTACAAAAAACCTGTAAATAGTAGCAAATGTCCTGAGTTCTGCTGTCATTTTTTTTACTTCTAGAACCTGCTGATGTGTTGTCATTAATGAATTAGGGTTTTGAGATTTATTTCTGTCACAATTTTAAGATTATTGCCTGCCTTCAAATGTGTTAGAAATGTTTAAGCACCCGTAGCTTACAGAAGCTGTCCTTTTGAACTCTTTTACTCAACATTGGGCCTCTGGCTGCAGGTTCACAGCAGCTGTGAATATTTTAAGTCCAGCTATTTCTAAAAGATGGAAGTACTTCAGACGAAAATATTCTTGCTCTAGTGTGTTTACTGTAACACAACTTTGAAACTGACAGGAGCGGAAAGCTGTAGTTCAATAGTTCTGATCAAAGAGTACTTGTACTTTCTTTGCTAAACTGTGGTTCAACCTGACTGTCTATCTACATACATTCATAGAGTAAACAAACACAATTTTCTAACAGAGAAGTAAGGTAGACTCTCCTGTGAAAAGTATCCTCTTGGAGGAAAGGACCTATTCCTGGAAATATCGTCAACACTAATGGGATCTCTTTAGAAATAGTATGGTTTTTTATTTTTTTGTTTTTAAAAGAAGAGACAATTATTCCTTACTGTGCTTTTGGATCCCTTTAGATTGGAGTACTTTAAATGCCTGAGTTTGAGCTAAAATATCTAGTTGCTAGCCAGAGGCTAACAGGAGGAGGAAAAAACCAAAGCATAAAAGTATGTCAAAGCATTCAGTTTTTATAACATTGACTCTGGCTTTGTCATAAATTTTATAGTTATATTATCAAAGGGAGTTGCTCCCATAGGGAGGTCTATGCTATTGACTCCTGAATGCTGCTCCGAGATCACTGAGTGTGACAAGTCAAGAAGCAGCAAACTATTTCATCTGATACTCAGCTTGTGTTAGACCTAGTTGAGTTGTGGCTTGTAAGTCCCTGCGTTAGCTTTATGTATATTCTTCAACTTGTTAAAAAGGTCTACTTGAGAAGGATTTCTGTTGACCTCATCAGAAGCAGAAAGTGACATGCAAGTCTAGACCTGTGGCAGCTAGAAGCAGAAGCTCAACCTGTAGTGGAATATAGTAATTTAAATGTCAGTTAAAAGTTAAAGTTCAGTTAGGTCAAGGTGCATCCAAAATCACAGTACTTTGTTACTACTTAATAGTATTCCAGGTTATGGCAACAAACTAGAGGTACATCTGTTCTTTGTGTGTTTTTGCTGCGTCGTTGGAGAGTTTGGGAAGGCTGGTGGCCCAGCTTTGAGGTGGGAATAATTTCAAAATGCATATGACTGGCTATCAGCCAAGCTGCTATGTTCTTTATACTTGTATAGACTGGAGTAGCATTTGTGGTGGGAGAGTGTAGGAGAAGCTGATAGTATTTCAGTTTGCTTCAGCAGAATTTGAAAATTTAGTGGTGACAGTTGATGATAGTTTGAAGTGTCAGGTTTTAAGTTCTGTATAAACTTGTCAAGATGCAATCATCCACATTTTTGACCAACTCATGAAGCTTGATGTCCTGAATTCTAACACGAAAATAGTCTGGACAGGCATTAGAATGAAACTAATAATTGTACTCTCTCCTTGTGCCTTCTGAGGTGTTTGGCTGAAGGGGTTTGAAATGATGACACACTCAAAGGTAGAAACGTTGGATAAATATATGTAGTAGTGGGAAACTGCCTTTTACCAAGTACACAAGACTTTAACAGTTTTTGGATTAGAGGAACTAACTTTACTTTGTGTAGATGATCACACTCACGAGGCTGTCTACCAAGAAATGTAGCTGAGTTTTTAGCTTCCATCAGTGTGTGTACCTTTTTGTAAGATACAGTGGAGTTCAGCTGAAAAACCTGCCT
>JANIJG010023199.1:11954-22637 GCA_024611175.1 Megaceryle torquata
GTAGCTGAGTTTTTAGCTTCCATCAGTGTGTGTACCTTTTTGTAAGATACAGTGGAGTTCAGCTGAAAAACCTGCCTAGTGCAGACTGGTGGCTCTAATGCCCCGAAGTCTGGCTTGCTGAGGTTTTCTCTCCTTAGTCTGTACTTTTAAGTTAAATCTTGTATGAAGAGTATAAGGAATTGTGATCAGTATTAAGCTTAGACTAAATGGAGTTATTAAAAAAAGGATATGCTTGTCTCACAATGTCTGTCATACTTGAAAATATACAGAATGTTTATGTTGTCATTTTAATTAGAAAAGTATCCATTACAAAACACTTTGCTATACCACATCCTGAAATATTTTTCTTGAAAATAAAAAAGCATCCCTGAAACTTTCAGGCTTTTTATCATGGAGCTGTTTCTGTAATAAATATTGTCATACTAGTATATGCTAATGGCATATACTGTCCTTGATATTTGGGAGTACACCACCAGACTTGTGATTTGAAAATTCAATATTAGGAGCTTTATACTATCCATTTTCTAACTAGTCAGAATAGATATTAAATAAGAAATAGCTGAAACTATTTCCTAGTTACTGCAGGTTTGGTGAGCAGTGTTTTCAAACTCTTCAGCTTTGAGTTCGTTGAATGAAGTTCATGCTGGACAGATAAGGCTGTTTTCAAATTGCATTACAAAGTATGTGTCCCAAAAACTGTTCTGCCAGGGTAGTCTTTAAATACTAAGAAAATATATACATTTGAAAAACACAGAAGACAGACCCAAAGTTAGTACAATTAATTTGGCATCTGTGGTAACTAATGTGGGTTGGAGGTGCTAGGAAATAATTTGCAGGGAGAAAAGATATGCTTCAAAGACCTAAAGTGGGGGAAATAAAAGTAGTAAAGATACTGTGATTACTAAACACTTCATTGCTCATTAATCATATGTGGGATGGGGATGTGCATGTTCCTAGCTGAGTACCTTTGATTAGCAAAACAGATACAGGATTAAGAGAGGCTGCAGCTGTTACGAAATACCTAAATTTTGCATTTGATATAAGTTGATACTGTGTGGAGGGGAGGGAAGGAAGAAACTGTGTTCACTTCAGGGCCTACAGGTATTTTCCCCTCTTCCTTCATAAGCCTGTTTACTTCATATTCTTTATTTAATCTTTCCCTGAAGCCATTCTATTCCCTGTGTGTGTTTTTTCTCAAGTGTTGTAAAGAGACTTGTTCCGCCTTGCATTGCGATAAATCTGCCCTGTCCAGTTAAATATCCTTTTGTCTCCCTTACCAGTGAATTTCATTAAATGGCTTAAAATAAATAGGAAAGAGGATGAATGTGGAATACTTCTGAAGCTATATGAACGTCTTGTAAATGTCTTTGTTTGCTTTAAAAAAAAATCTTGCATAGGAGCTAAGTGAAGCTTGCTTCCAATTCTGTATTATCTTAATGCTATGGGATTGTCTTCATGTTCACAAAAATGTTGTTCAGGAGCATAGCAAGATGGATAGATACATAGTTTTGATCCAAAGTATTCTACCATTACATAGTATTTAGAAACACTGTTTTGCTTTCCTCTCTTCCTCACCATATTCTCTTCCAATTCTAGACAAGGAATGAGTATGTGCTGTTTGGGGGAGACATAGGTTGTTAGCTTGCTCATAAGCATAGTTAAGTATTAGTATAGGATAAAAGTCACCTGTATAGGAGGCAAGTCTTGAGTATTCTGACTAGGTCACAGGGCAAGTTGCAAGAGTAAAGGCTTTTCAAATCAGCTGTTATTCTTAATTTTGGTCCTAAAATGAAGCTGTAGAAAGATTGCAGCTTTTGCTTATTCTTTTATAAGTGTAAGCTGTGGACAAACTTTGTGGTGTTCTGATGTTGCCTGTATTACTAAGTCTGTGAATCCTTTCAGTACATCGGGGAACAGCAGTGTAGCTGGGAGGTAACAAAAAGCATCGAACAGATTTAGGCAGCATCTGTTAGAACATAACGTCTCCTTGGCTGGAAGTAGTCTTTCTTCCAACTCTGAAGTCATTGGCTATTGGCAAGGAATTCATGGCAAACCTGGCCATGCTGTGACCCTGAGGAACAATACCTTATTAGTGTTAACTTTTAAATCTAGTGAACCATAATATATGGGCATGGTTGTGTGAGTTAAGTGTGTTGGTAGCCTAGGAGAGAGGAGGTAAAAAACATTGGTGAGGTAAAGCAGAAAGAAAAGGCCTGATGGTACTTGCGCATATGGAAAGGAAGAGAGGAATTTACAGTAGACTTGGTTTGTCTACAGTAAAATTTGGTGATGGTGAGTTCTTGTATAGGTGAAAATTGAGACTAAACGGCATCATGCTAAAAAGCATTTGAAGGAGCTCTAATATTGTAGATTTGATGAAGTTCAGCATCTTAAGCCTCTGTATTCAGATTCTTGGGATGATCATTTGCCATTCCCATACTCTCTAATGCCCGTGTGCAATGCCTCGTTCCCACAAATTTGTTCTTTTTGTTGAGTACCGAAAAGATGCGTATGTGTATAGGCAGTCTCATCAGTAAAGTCTGGGATAAAGATGTTTAATTCTTTGAAGAAGCTTGGTACTCTAACTTTTGACAATTTTTCATGACTGTAAAGGTTGGAACCTTCCTAAAATGAAATTCTGGAAGATAATATTGTATCTTCTATGTAGTTACCGTGAAATAATAGCTCTGAGCACTGTGAAGTCCTGATCCTATCAATGATAGGATAAGTTTAAAGACAGTTTAATCCTTGGTATATCTTTGGGTGTGACTTCCTTTTTCTTCAGCTTCTCCATTTCCCTATACAGACAGTTGGTAGGTAGTTGGGCAAATGATTTCATGAAAGGTAAATGTCTTTAATTGTGCCTGTGTCAGTAATTTGGTATGAGTATTGGAGCTCACTCTTAATTACATCACTGCAAGATGTAATGTCAGTATATAAATTGTTTTTCTTTGAGAAGATGCATCTGTAGCACGTAATTCCAAGGTGTTATTGGTTTGAGCACTATCCAGTTTAGAAACCCTGATGTATTTTAAGCCCTATATTGTTGCAGTATTCTGGTGATAGCTAAAGATCCAGTGCTGAGGAAGCCGGAAACTTAACCTGTTTTAATTGGATTTTGTCCTCAACAGCTACAATTAAACCATTTCCCACATTGTATCAGGTAATGTTGGAATCTTGCTATGCATTAGGCCTGTGGCCTTCTTGTGTAGCCTTTATTCAGGAGGGAAGCATCACTTGCTTGAGACAGTGTAGGAAAGGACCCTTCAACAGACATCAGCTTGAGTCTATGATAAGTATCAATGATTAGAAAAACAAAAGGAAAACTACTGAAATCCTCCCCATTTGACCAAAAGTTTTCGAAATGATGTTTTGAAGATGCCAGCACTGGATACCTATGTAAGTGCAGAACATATGAGTACTCTCCCTTCTCCTGGAAACAGCTTATTTTTTTAGAATTTTTAGTTTTAATCTTTAAACTGTTGGTTTTTAAGATGTGCTAGTAGGAGTGAACAGGCTTCTCAACTTCTGTCACTTCTGTATGTAAGCTAGTTTCAAACTGAATTTGAATATTATCAAAATGAAGACCCAGTCTCCTCCCTCTTTTGCTTATTTTAAGGTAGATCTAAGTAAATACAAGATTACAGATCTAAGGGTATTATCTGTGGCACTTGTCTAATCTTCATGTACAAGTCAACTGTTTTTTCTTTGTTCTTCCAGCAGTAATTTCTCAAAGGTCTAGTCTCTGAATTTCTTCGTTCTAGTGGCTAATTACAGGTACTTTCTTTTTGTTTCTGCCTCCCCCTTCTATTTGTCCAGGAGATTGAAGAGATCATATTATGGTAATTCAGACTTTGGGTGGCCAAACCATGTTTTATTAGCCACTGAGCTCATTAGGTCTCTGTAATTTAAGACAGTGTGGCAGAAGTTGATTAGGAACTTGGCAGACCTCAGACAACCTGCCATGCTGCAACTTGGTGCATGTATTGTCTAACAGGCTCTGCAGGTAGGACAAGGGTATGTACCATATCAATATTTGTCTTGTGCTATTGCACTTGATTTTACTTCAGGGCTGTGCCAGATGCAGGTGAGTGGCAAACTGCAAATAAGGCACCATCTGGTATAGGGGGTGAGAATAGGGAAGAGCCTTACTGCTGTAGCAGCAGGTTCTGCGTTCAAGCTCCACGTTGAAGTAAATGGAGCTATGCAACTCAAAGGCATTAAGTAGTGGTCTGGGAAAACTTGGAGTGGATGATGACTTTAGATGCTTCTTGGTTCACTTGCATGACAATAATGAAATCCAGCTTCTAAAGAGACAGCTGCACTGATAGCTCAACTGACGACTTTGTTCACTGGTAATAAATGGTTCCTGGCCCAGCTTTGCCACACCTGTTTACTTGGTCTCAACTTGACCATCTACCTGCTAGCTTGTCTTCATTTCTGGCAGTGTTACTTACCTGTACTTCATGAAGGATTCTGTGCTTTTTTTTCATATTGTCTCTCAGAAGGTGGAAAGCTCCTCATTTAAATTAACTTCCCTCTTGTGAAGGGGAGAGTTCTCCCTCAGGCTTGCCAAGTACCTTTTTTTTTAATGTATATAATGTTAGTGAAAGCTTGAGCCATCACGCAGATAGTGAATTTTGGCCCCTGGTAAGCAAGGTTTTCTAGAGTAGCTGAAAATGAAGGACAGAAGAGATTTTACTTCTATTGCTTGTGATGGTTTTTGTTGGGAGTTGGCTGGCAGTAAAGAAGAAATTCACATCAATTCACTCTGGGTACAAATAGCAGAGTTTTGGTCAGAATTTGGCTGCTGGAAAATAGGTTCTTTTCTCTTGAAGAGATACTTGCAAAGAGAGCTACTTTTATTTAAAAAAGAAAAAAGTGGCTATTTCCATGGTTGCTAACAAGTTGGAACCACACTTGTGTTTAGCACCAGGTAGCAGAATTGCATACTGAGACTTTTGTAGCTTAAACTTCTCTGTCTAGCAGCTTGTAACAGTAGTTTTAAAGCTTCTGTAGAGGTCAAGAGGCCCTTCCTGTAGGATCTGATTTGGCAGAGAAATCTGGTCTGTGTCACAAGTGTACAGAAGAATAAACTTTGGAACACACCTGTTCCTCAATTTTCCCCTTCTCTTTCCCATTGCTGTGCTAAAAGGGAAAAGATCTGTGAACAAAGAGACAAAAACCAGTTCAGTATTCTGCAGGTCACATTTTCTGTGTCTTACATGTGCCTGTTCTGTGTGGTGTAAGAAGTTGTTCTTATTACTGACATCCTGAAATAACATATTTGGGCTTCTTAAGCTCAGCTGTTGCTGGCTGACTTGCAGCTTTTCCAATGAGCCTATTCTTCTACTGAATATAGATTAATTCACAAGTTTCTGTATTCTTTTGATAATGTTATTTGTGCACAAAAAAAGTGTAACTGCTGCAGAATTGACTGAATTGTGCAACAGAACATAATGTTTAGCTGGTTAAAAAAGAAATGAACCAAAACAGCACTGAAGACCTAGAAACTACAGGTAGTGTAAACATGAAAGTATTCTCTGAAAGTGAGCCCTGGCATTCTGCCACAAAGAGCATTCCCTTCCTTCATTAATGAATTCAAGCCAAACCATACACTGGTGGAAAAGTTGTATTGAACTAGTTTGGATGTATTACAAGCACTGACACGGAGAGGTAACAAACTTGATTTGGAAAATAACTTAATTTTTTTTATACATATTTTTTTTTAACAAGGGCAGATTCTTTGAACTAAGCTGTGATCTACACTTGTAAATAAATGTTGTAAGAGATTGTTTTATAATAAACACCATTGTGGATGCTCTCAAAAATGAGAGGAGTAGTTGCTGTTGACAACACCTTTAATTTCCAAAGATGCCGAATGCTATCGAGAAGCAAGAGAACAAAATTAAGTGCTTTCTATTTTTCATAGAATGGTTCTGAGAAGATCATCTAGTTCCAGTGCTGCCTTCCATGAGCAGGGACACTTCCTATTAGACCAGGTTGCACGAGGCCCCATCCAGCCTGGTCAAACATGTCCAGGGAAGCTGTGGATGCTCTATCACTGGATAACCTGTTCCAGTGTCTTGTAACCCTCAAAGTGAAGAACTCTCTTTTCCTAATTTCCAATCCAAATCTATGTTTTTCAATTTTGAAGCCATTACCCCACATTGTATTGCTACAAATAGTTCTAAAAAGTCCCTCCCCAGCTTCCTTGTAGGCTCCAAAGAGTTTTCTTAATTTGTCTTTTGGATGAGGATCCAGGATGTGAATGACACTTGTGTACTTCTGTGAACCAAAACCTATTCTGAGGAAGAGTGACACAACTTTTAGTATTTTTGTCCTTGATGAGCATAAGAGAAATAAAGCAGTGAGATGGCAGAACTGAAGAAATGCCCTCAAAACAGCATTGTATTTGTTCCATGCAAGTCCTTTACTTTTTCCTCCTCACACTGCAGTCTCTGGTCTTCCAGAGGAAAGAAGTGTAGAAGAGAAAGGTGTTTACAGTTAGCTACCTCCATTAACCAGCTCACAGGAATTTAATTAAGTGTTAGTCTTGCTTTAGTTTTTCAGTGCACTAAAATGCTAATTCTTTCTTCAGTAATGAAATGAAGCTATAGACTCCTGTGTACAATGAGCTGGGGACACTAGTTGTACAAACAGACCTGAGACATCAGAGCTCACCTTTGTATCCTGTATAATCATATATAGAGTAAAACATGAGCAGTGTGGTTTGGTGGTTTTGGTTCATTTAAGCTGTCCAGATGAACAGGAGTGTTCTGCTGTCTAACTTCTGTAGTTGTACTGTTGACTGCTTATAAAGTCATCTGCCGGTGCTACTGTGCTCTACAGTTTTGATTCGTGCCTCATTTTCTATTTCAGTTTGACTTTTCCCCAGCCCAAGGGACTGGCTAGGGATCTGGCTGTGGTCTATAGGCCAATGCACAGTTTCTTCTAAACCAACGATGGGTACAATGTCGCAGTGGTCTTTATGGAACAGGGTTTTAAGCTTCTTCCAGGTCACTGTAGACATCCAGTTTGCTTTTCTGTGCTGTGCTTAGCCTGACAGTTGACTGTTAGTTGCCTTAAAAGTCAACTGACCCTGCTTGAAGCAGGGGAAGCTGTTCAGCTTTGTAACTGAACTAGATACAGTTTTGTTACAGTGGGAAGACTGTCACAAAACTGTATCAGTGCTGGAGCATGTAATAGCGTGTATTTAGATTTTTTTTCTTTAACAGTAATTGAACTTCTACTTCTCCAGACTTTGTTCTCAAGTTATAGTATCTGTTGCACACACATCCTCCAGTCTTCACCGCGTAGAAGTTAGTATATAAGGGTGCTACTTTGCTGGCTTAGTCATGGCATGTATAACCTGTTGGGATGACAACAGTCCTAACAACCTGGGCATTCTCCTAGCAAACGGTGTTGTCCATCTTTTCAGAGGCATTTTCAATGTTCTTACCTTCTGCAGGAACTTCTAAATCCTCTGTATGAAGAGGCCACGAATATTCTAACAGCCAGTTAGCAGTATAGTTCCCCCTAAATGAAGATATTTGTTTTTCTTCTACATTCCTCTTCTATGTTAAGACTTTCTCTTCCCATTTTTTGTTGGTAGGTCATTATATGCATAGATAAAATCTAGAGAATCTTAACCTGGTGATGACATCCTTTGAAGTTCCTAGCCACTCATTTTGCTGATTCTGTGAAATGGCCTTCTGCATTGCCACTGTCTCAGCTAGAGGTCTAGGCAAGGACTAAGCTCTTGAAAGACTGTGTAAGGGAAAGCTGACTTCTTCCTAACATAGCAAGGCCCAAAGGTTGCCATAATCTTCTGATGGCTATTTGTTGTAAAGTCAGTGGAAGAAGTGGGTAACTCCTCCTTTATAGGGTTTGTAGTTTTGGGGTTGTGGTTTGGTGCTGTGGTTTGTTTTTTGTTTGTTTGTTTTATGCAGTCTGTACCTTCAGTGTAATTATGGCTTACTGGTATTTGAGGAATTTTCTGCAATATCCATACCTCTTCTAATGTGTGGGGTATTTCTGAAATGTTTAAGAAACTCTTTTACTCTAATGATGATAGCGTAGCTGAATTAAAAAGAACTCTCGTAAATCTCTTGTAAATAAATCTGGGAAGAATATTATGCTGAAGCTGCTTTTTTTTTTTTATCAGCAGTTTGGGATAATTTGTCTCCGGCTTATTGCTTATGTATTGTCTGAAGTTACCCAGTGTAAAAATGGTCATGTGAGCTAATTCTAGCTAGTCTTTTGTGGCTGGACTCCTTTTGATACTTGTGGCATACACTCCCATTTTGCTGCTTCATCTTAGTTGACATTACTGGATTGCAGTTTTGAGGAACTGAAGGCGAGAGAATGCTTTCTGAGCTCTAAGTGACTGCAGTGAGGAACAGGGCCAGAGCCGTTTCTTTTCCTTTCAGAGTTGTTGTCCTTGGGATAGATGGGATATGTGTCCATGCATGTCCGTACATCTCTACAGATCTGGGATCTCGGGTTACTTGGACTGACACCTACTGCGTGACTTTATCAAATGCTTCTGGTGAAAGTAGTATTTTAGGTTGTCTTCTAGTGTATTCTCTGCATGCCTTTATATCTGACAGGATATTTTGATATCTTACTTAATATGTGATTTCCCCCCCCCCCTTTACAGGGTGTCTTTCATGAATCACCTTTTTGTCTTCCTGCTCTTGGTCAGAAGTCAGAATATATTTTGTCATCGTGGTTGAAAATTTACTTATCAGACTGAGAGATGTCTAACATAACCTAAGATCCTACTTTTCAACAGGAGGTTAGACCAGATGATCTGGAGAGATCGTTTCCATCCATTGCTTTAATGATTCTGACTTAACTCTTGTACTCCAGTTGAACTCTGCATCAAAAAGGCAGCCAGTCTGAAGAGGAGATGGCCTCTGTATGCTATTAAACACTGTTTGTTTTCCCATCAATATCTTGTAAAATGTTTTCCAAGGGAGCTGATAAAAAGTGATGCAACTATTTTAAGTTGTAGAAATTCTGTGCTAAAGAGGGGTAGAAATCTCTTTGTTTCCCTACCACTTAACATACTTGTTTTAAGAAGAAACTTCCTTGATACCTACTTGTCTGCTTTCCCATTAGTGAGGTAATGTTACAGTACTAGGAGGCTGTAGAATCTTGTTTGTCCTGAAGATTTTTCTCTGTGTACTAAATTTGCTTTAGTTAGTATATCTGTGCATGTCTTTGTGTGTAGGTGTTTTCTTTAGCATAGAGGGGAAGAATTTAGGATTCAGTATCAAAAGAAGTGAATCTGATAAAAGTCACCATGTGAATTTCACATCATTAGAAACAGTGCTACACGTAAGCCAGCATGTACTCCTAGAATCTCTATATCATGTAGACAGCTTATGGCTATTCATAGGGAGAAGGTAGAAGTGGAACCAGATTAAAAAAAAGTGCTATCTTGCTTTTATGTTGAAAGAAATGCTTGACATTCCTTGAGGCTTGATACTTTCATGCAGCTGAATAACCCAGGATTTGCATGAATGCAGCTGGGGATTCATACATCTTACTCTACCTTACAGCACCTTGCAGCTCTTGGTACAATATGTTTTTCCCTTGTCTGCATATAGAAAGTTGCTATTGGGAAGAAGGAAGGGATGATGAGAATTTGGAAGATGTCACAGAAAAAGTTTCTAGGAAATCTTCGGTATGTTGTTGTATCCACTCCCTAAATTACTCTATGAACTACTTCTCCAAGCAGAGAGAACAAGAGCCTGATAAACTGAAAATACAAGCTTCTGCTTGCACGGAGCTTTGACATGAAATTTATGTTTGAAGTGAGGACTGCAGTGAAAAAAAGAACTGGTCAGAGTGGATAGCTATTGAATTTAGAGGCTATACTGAGAAGTTATTTGTCAAAATCAGCTGCACAGGGCTCAGTTCAAAGCATCTAACTGTACTAAAAAGAATTCTTAATTTCTGAGTCAGCTGGTGAAGTAGTAGAAGCAATTGAATGAGTGCTTGCAAGTGCTTGCTTGCAAGGCAAGAAAATAGGTGTGTATGTTTGCAGATAAATGAGGATAACCTTGTGAGCAGTGAGCAAAAATGAGGTGCAGCTATGAGATCAGTTTAAAATGAAGTAATGTAGATCCAAACCAGTTAAGAAGGTACTAAACCATGTGCAATAAGCTCTTCAGCTGTGTCACGCTTTAGGGTCAGGGCGGCCCCTTAGACCTACCAGACTCTCACTGTTAACCCCCCTCCCTCCCCAAAGGGGAAGAGAAAAAGAATAACGGAGAGAGACTTGTGATTAGAAAAGGAAACTAGAACAGCTTTAATGGTAATAATAATAATAAAAATAGAATATGTACAAATCTATACAAAATCAGTATAGAACCCAACCCCCCTGATGGTAATTACATCACTGTCACCACTGATGCTGTAGAGCAGGCACCAGGGGTCCCAGCCTGGGCCCTGCACCAGACAGGAGATGTGTTCAGAAGCTGGATTCTGCTACCGGATTCAGGAACACGGGATCGAAGGCAGAACGGACAGAATCCTCCTCGAATGCTCTGAGGAACAGTCCAAGAGGGGAGAGGAGCCTGGGAAAAAGCTTATAGACCCCTCGGATCCCTCTGCTTTATACCCAATATGATGTATATGGGCTGGAATCCCTCGTTGGTCAGTTTGGGGTCA
>JANIJG010023199.1:23738-56136 GCA_024611175.1 Megaceryle torquata
GTTCTGTTAGAAGTACTGAACTGAAAAGTAAAATCACTGAACAGAATTAGTTCTGTTTTCACTCAAACCAGGACAAGCTGCAATTCAAGTCTCACCTCCTCAATGTGCTGTATGTTTATATTTTTTAGAATGTTGCTTCCACCTTAACTAGATTTGTCACAGATAGAACAGTTGATAATGTAAATTAATGTTATCCATGTCGAAGTGAAGGACTACAAATCTGAAGTCTTAAACTTCATGTTTTCTGGTAACTATACTGATCTCTGGGTTCTGGCTGGCAAAATGTGCAACTTGCCGGAAGAAAATGTTCTGAATTTACAAGGCATATGAACATCCTCCTGCCTTCCTTCTCTTCCTTTTGCCTAATACTGATGTCAGGGCAGTAAGTCTTTGCAATTTTGAGAAGTTGAATTGCTGCAGCAGCATTAAGTAAGGAACTGTTTTTTTAGGCCAGGATATAAAAGAGAAAGTATGCCAACCACTGTACTTAGCCCAACTCCAAGCAGATTAACAGGTATTATAATGAAGTACTACAGGTACTAGACATATCCTTAAATATTCAGGAAATAGGGAGTGCAAGAGCTTGAAAAAGTCTTGTACTACCAAGACTCTTGCAAAGAACTAAAAAAAACCCAAACAAACAAAAAACACCCAAAAAAACCAACCAAAAAACCCCAACAACCAAACATCCCAAACAAGTTCTAAAGCTCATCCAAGTCGATTAAAGAAGGTCTTTTCTTGTGAAACAGTTTAGTTCCACTTTTATAGGGGTGGTTAACTGCTTTGTTTTGTTAAAACTATTAGCAGCCCTACGTTGTACTGGAGTGCTTCAGTTTACTCCTTTTCTTTTCCTCTCTGTAGCCTACATCATAAATAGCAATGTTACAGTTCATCGTATCCTTCAGGGAGTGGTTTTGGGTATTAAGTAAATGTCAATACAGGCTTGCTCTGTAGTTGTCAGCTTCCTTGGATTGCTTCAAAGCCATGGAAGAGTGTCAGTCGCTTCCTGTTGGCCTTTCTGTAAGAAGAAAGATAAAGGCTTCACACGTTGAAAGGTGGTGTTTATATCTTGTCTTGTTGTGGAACCTCTTGAAGTAATGTGTTGGCTGTACATTAGCTGTAGTATTTCCAATAGATATGCTAGACTTACAGAGATTAGTTCTAGTTGCTTTCTTGTACAGTAACAAAGATGACAGTTAATGGTAATCAAATAGGGTTTGCTAAAACTCAAGAATGCAATGCAAGATAATAAAAATTAAATGCCAGTACTGTTAGAAGTCTTCAGAAGATACATTGTGGGGTTATTTGAAATGCTGAGTTTTGGAATTCATCCGGAGTCTAAAGAGTCTGCTTATGGGGAGAGCATCCATCGGGCCAGTGCTTTGACCTCATAATGGCTAGGAATATGGAGTTGTGAAACATTAAAATGGCTTGTTTACAGAAGTCTTTGCTAGAAGAGGACCTGAACTTAAAATTCTTAAATCACAGAGCCTGTCAACTGAAGCATGAAGGTCTCATATACAGACCAAGTTGCTTTCCAGCAGGTCAACCCCTAACCTGTACTGGTGCATGGGGTTATTTCTCCCCAAGTGGAGGTCTCTACACTTGCCCCATGTTGAACTTCATTGGGTTGCCCTTTGCCCAGCTCTCCAGTCTGTCCAGGTCTGACTGGCAGCACAGCCTTCCAGCGTATCAGCCACTCCTCCCAGTTTCCTATCATCAGCAGACGTGCTGAGCGTCCACTCCATCTCTTCATCCAGGTCATTGATGAAGATGCTGAATAAGACTGGACCCAGTACTGACCCTCAGGGAACACCACTGGCTACAAGCCTCCAACTGGACTCTGTGCCACTGATCATGACCCTCTGAGTGCTATTGTTTAGCTATTGCTTTTGTTGTCTGCTGCTGTGTTGGACTTAGTGGGAAGAACCCAAAGAACTTTCTAAAGATGCTTTGGACTTCTCTGATGTGGAGATTAGGATGGAGAGCAAGTCTTGCCTAATCTGTATTCTTATTTGATTGATGGAGCTTATTTAAAATATTTCTGGCATGCTAATAGGGAGCTTTTAGGACTAGGTTGTATCACTGTGGTATAAGAAGACCAACTCTGAGCTAGCAGAGTCCAGATCACTAGCTTTGTGTGCTGTGTGCGTCTTGATCATACACATCTTCCTTTTGGTATTTCAAAAGGTATGTGAGGTAATGGTTTGCATAATACCCATTTATGTGCCTGCTTTCTTATGGCCTACAGTTAAACTGAATAATTCAGGATTTTAGTTTTTATTTTTCCTACTCACCTTTTGTTCATTTCTCTAGCCTTTTTCAGGGGAATAGACAATTATAGTCAGGTATTGTCTGCCTTTACTGACAATGCCAGGTCTTGAGAGTTACTTTGTTTTTTGGAATTAAACTACAACTGAGCCTTAGTTATCTGCAGCTGAAAAGTTTTAAACTTCTTCCTAGCAATCTTCTTGCTTACCACAGTAAGCATAGGTGTAATAGATGCTGAATCAACATATAGACTATTGTGTTCTTAAACTTTGGTTATTTTCCTTCTTGTGGCTTCTTTTCATGTGCAGATACTTTTTTTACCATATTTTATACAATCAGAAACAGTAAACCTGGATTTGCTCATTGTGGTCCTGTTGCTATGCTTTCTGTATAGATATACTGGTTTAGCACAGCATACAAAAGTCACCTTTTTTCACTGAGAAGCTAAGTGAGGCTTGATCTTGAAATGTGTCTGTTTCTGGGTGTTACCGTAGCCTTACATAAATAACTACTAAAATACTGTCTGTAGACCTCTGGCAGTTACAAAGCTATTCCAAAGCGGTTTACTTTGTTGTAATACAAAGCCATCATACTGACTGTGGGCTTTTAAATAATTCTGTACACTCGTTAATTCTATCTCAAATGCCTTTTCTTACTAATTAAGCTCTCGTGAGAAAGAGGTAGCTTCTATAGCTGGATATCTTTTCCTGACTTTACTATATATCTTTCTTTACACAAATGGAAGTTGCATAAATTGGACTAGACAAAGAAGCTGTTTTAAAAGTGCAGTTACTTCTGTAATCTTGTGAGTGCTGCTGCTTATTCTTGAAATTGTCACTGTCATCTTCAAAATGAGAGTAAAAATAATTATTGTTGAGCATTGAGTTTTACTAGATAATGGTTTTCCTTAATGTTAAAAAATGCAGATTCATTTTCTTAAATTGCATTTTTCTTGTCTCCTTACAATAATTAGAAGTCTGCCACAAAAGAAGTGTGCCATCGTAGAATAATTTGGGATGAAAGGGTCCTTTAAAGGTCATCAAGTCCAATAGATCATCTGTATGCTGTATATACTGAAAACTGCTTACTCTCTTTTAATGATGTAAATTCTCTTGAAGAATCTTGGTCTGTGTGTCTTTAAACCAAAAAAATGTTGAAAGGGCTTTTTGTCTTATGTCTTTGTTTAAACAGTAGCAAAGGTATGGTTCAGAGTTTTCATGCCACATGTCTTATGACTGTATTTCTCTTGTCTTTCAGTGAATGATAGTGTCTAGAAAGGGTATGTCCCTTCAGGAGAGAGGTGCCAATGTCCAACCGGCCTAATAACAATCCAGGGGGGTCACTGCGACGTTCACAGAGGAACACTGCTGGGGCCCAGCCACAAGACGACGCAGTAGGAGGAAGGTATGACTGTTACAGATCTATGAGTGTGCTTTAACATATAAAAGGAAAACTAATGTAATCTAATTAGAAAAGGCCTGGATAAGGTATGCTGGTTAATGGAAACTTTATGATGAATTCAGTTTCTGTTACTGTCTTCTGTATCTCCTCTTCAGTAAGCTGCAAGGCAGAAAATGTCTGTTTTACAAGGAAGAGTGTAAGACAGATCCATCAAGTCCTTGAAAAATTTGTAGGTGAAATGGAAAGACAGGCTCTTAGATAAGCTGTGTTTTCTCTGGGTGCCTGTCTTTAGACACAAACCTCAGGACTTATCCCTTGATGCATCTAGCATGCAGTAGGATAGTATGTTCTAGTTCTGCTGCTGAACAGTAGTTAAGCAGGTCTAGAGATCCCAGCTTGAGGTACCCTCTTCATTATGCCTTGCTGCACTCTAGTCATACACACTGCTTTGGCTCCTGTACTCAACAATAACACCCCCCCAAATCCCTTAAACCAGCTAACCAACAAAAAAACACAATAAACCCATCACACCCCCCTTTCCCTCAGCCATACACGTCTTTTCTTGCATTAGTGTTTTTGGAATGCTTGAGACATTAACTTTTTCTCAGTCTTTCTCTCATTTGTCATCAATAAAGTGAAACTCTTCAATTTCAGCCATATTTAAATAAAAAGAGCAAACTGTGGAAGGACCACTTTAAGTAATATGCTCATATTGTACAAATAAGTGTGATCTTAAGATGCATATATGTTAGTATTTTATTTGGAGTTGGGAATGTTGTTTTGAAGTAAATCTCATCGTCACCTGCTGTGCTTTGGATAACATGGAATGGTCTTTTGGATGAAACTGAACTGGAAGTTGTGCTCTAGGAAAGCAGTTCATACATCCTGGTCAGTTGTGATTGTAATCTGGTCTGTTTTGAAGTAGGTATCATTGAAATGCATAGATGATGGACATTGGTCCTTAATGGCAGCTATCTTGGTTGTACAAATTTTCTCTGATCTCCACTACTGGTTGATGAAGTTGTACAGACAGTATGAGATTTTATTCAGCCACTTTTAGATCCACATGTTTATTAAACAACACCAATACACAGACATGTACACAAACAAACCCCAGACCCTACACAAAACAAAAAAACCACCCTACTATTGTAGAAGGAATTAAGCAGTAATGTGAGTCACTAAGGGGTTGTTCCTTCATGGCTAAGATTAACCAAAAATTTTATAGATAAACTTAAGTGTCACACCTTCTGAAGTTTTGGAGGTTATTTCAATTTAGACATAGATGGGCAATCATAATTCTTTGAGCAAGGACAAGTTGTCATACTACCTAAACTCATGTACTTGACTACATTTCTGCTGTGTATAAATAGCTTTCAAAATGTTGGAAAGGAAATTTTTTTCTTAAAGCTTTCTTGTGACTCAGGTACGTGCATTTTCAAAATACCAATCAAGTGACAAAGTTCATTTGTGCAGTTTGTCACTCACACTGTAATTTCAGACTTAGATGTGAAGTCCAGTAATGTAATGTAAGCGAGTGGTCGTATAGCGAAATGACTCTGTAATAGCTCTAACTGACTCTCATGCTCTGAGTGGAGTGAACACTACAGTGGATGTGAGGTGAGGAAGGTGTTTAAAAAGGAGAGAGGCTGGAGAATGATATCACTGCCAAGCTGAAATGCTAATGCATGTCATTTTAGTCTTTGAAGCTTTTTGCAGCTTAAAGGTCACTTGCTAAAACTTCTATCAGTTTAACTTGCGGAGCAGATACTGTTCACCTGCATGAAAATTTGGGAAATTCCGAAGTATAAACTCCTCTCTGGTCTAGTATGTAAAACATGAAATCAAAATCGTGCTCCTGTGACACTTAATATTGGCAGATTTGGCTTAACCTGAAAGCAACAATGCAAACCCATTTCCTCTAGACTGGGCTTGTTCGATGTCACCCTATAACATCAATATTTGCAATCAAAATGAGCAAGGAAAGCCTGTGATTTGTGTTCTGCTGCAGTTACACTACTAATTTCACCCTTAACACAGTAATGTACATACTTTGAGTGTCTGATTTTTACAGGTGGTCTGTGTTTTTTGTTTTGTAGGGTTTAAGAAAACCAAATGATGCTAGGTTTGCAGTGTGGAAAAACTGTTGCATTACTAATGGAAGTAAATTTTATCATCTCTGATGTGTGAACTGATTTCCTCCCCCTGCCTATGCACATAACCAAACTGGCCTTGGTGAAATTGGATTGTTGTGATTCTTGAACTACCTTTGTGCTTAGGATTATTTTCTGCTATTGTCAATATTATAGTTCTTACTGACTTTACTACCAGATAGAAAAGTGTTTGGTGCTACTGTCCTAATTTGGAATTACTGTTATGATGGCACCTTGCAAATTGTACAGCATGATCCCTTGTCTGAACTCTCTGCTAGGACCTTCCATGGAAGGGTGGCTCTTTGCAGGTTTGTAAGGAAACAATGAAACTAAAGATTCCCTTTGCAACAGTGAACCAAAGAAGAGTGAGAAGCAGATGCGTTGAGCACTCCCTTCTTGGGGGCAGGAGAAGGGGGTGGAAGTTACTTACTGTCACTTCTGTAACTCCTTGTCTACATTGTCTCCATGTGTCTTGAAGAATTGTGCCCTTGTGGCTTAAGTTCCCAATGATGCTACAGTATTTACTTAGAATGAGGGCAATTTGCATGTGATATCCTAAGGCACACAATAAGGCCTTTTCTGAAAGTGCACAGTTGGCTCTTCCTTTCAGTTATGAGCAATGTTTCAATATATTGATATGAAGTAATGCAAGTGGTCTTATGTACTAGCACTATTTACTAGTGCTACATTTCTTCCTTGTTTTTTATTATGGCATGGAATGACAGTGGTGCTTATTCTTCAGTCTGCATATTGTCACCCTTCCAAAGTCTTTGGGAACAGCAGTATTTGAGTAGGATAGTAATTTGACTGCCATGCTGTTGCAGCTATGTATGAAAGTATGATACTTAATAAAAACTTCCAGGTTTTTGGCATCTAATACGTCCATTTCTTGTGCATTTGGGATTGAAGGCTAAATGAGAAATAAGAGATCCTTGTTAGCTGCATAGAGGACAGTGGTATAAGCAGAATCTGGAAAATGCTTTGGACTGCCCCTTTTCAAATTCTAAAGCAAAAAGAATGCTTCTGTCTGTTATGCTACTTCTGTTTTGAAGAGGATTTGGTTTTGGACCAGTCTTGATAATATGCTCTTAACATCTTACCTGACTGGTGTAAAAAAACTAAATTTAATATTAAGTTGGTGAGGAAGATGAGTATGTCTGAGGAGAGAGTGTGTTTTTTGTTTTACAGCTGTTTTCATGGGTGCCAATGCTTTTTTATTTATTTTTGTCTCACTTTTCACAGAAGTAAAAGGGTGTTTAGTTTTTGTAGTGTTTGTTTGGAAGCATTTAATACCTCACTTGAGGAGCATGAGTTAGCTGAAACACTGTCTATTAACTTCAAACGGTATGGTGGTTTTCTTAATATGCACAGAGTAACTCTTGGACAGGTTCTAGTGGGTTCTTCATTATGGTTTTGCTGGGCAAGGCTAAGGGCTTACAGTTTCCACAAGATTGTTTATATACTGCAAACTAAATGGTGGGTTGCTTGTTGACTTGTGTTACTCTAAACTGTCTCCCTGCGTATGAAAGTGTGTATCGGCCTTGGAGTGAGTTATGAAACTGTCTTTTAAGTTGTGGGGAAAAAGGAATAAAAAAAAAAATACCCCAAACTGACCAAACAAATCAAAACCCACAAAAAAACCCAACCCCCAAAACAACACTCCAGGATGCAGCAGACACTCAACCTTTCTGCACCTGCCCCTGCAAATGGAAATTGACAAACATTAGCTCATAAATCTTACTACTTTTCATCATTATAGAGGAATTGGGCTTCTCAGAATACATGCTGCTGTAATATTTGTTTAAATGAAGCCTCTGAATGTATGATGTTCATGGAAAAGAATAAAAATTTGTAAATGGGTAAGTTACAAGTTAAAACTTGTACCATGGGCAAAAGTACAGGTAGCTTACAACCTTTAACAAGAATCAATTTTCCAGCTGCTCATGTACCTTTCATAGCATTTGGTTCTCCAAGTGTTACTCTTTGGTTTTAGTTATTTAGACTAACTGCCTTTGGATGTAAGCTAATTTTTCACATGATTTTAAGCAAGCTGCCACAACCTTAATATAAATGGGGACAATAGCTGGTGTTTGGATAAAGTTCTTTTAACTTTTTCTGCAATCTCCACGTGGTCAGTCTACTTGCCATCGTATATATCTTGGGGAAGGGGAGTTAATGTTATGCCCCTTTTAACTGATGTGCTACTGCATAGATAATTCCTATCTCCATGTGTATCTTCTCTTTGCAGTGCATCCAAGGTGAATGATTAAACTCAGAGTGAGAGCACAGTAGATCTTTTAAAAAACAAAATTAAACACCCCCAAATAAACAAAAAAAAAACCAAAAAAACCCCCAGAAACCTCATTGGCTTTGACTCCCTAGACCATGAGCTGATAGTTTGGGTAAAGAAAATAAAACTAATGCAAACAGGCTGCATGATACAGTATTTGTGATCCCCAGGATATGGTTGTAGCTTTTTGCCCACAGAAATTGGTCACTGGTATGAAGTTGCTTGTAAAACTTTTAAGAACCTGAAGGGTTTAAATGTGAAAGGGGGGAAGCCTGGAACATGTGGAAACTCTTCATTGTATGGTTTAATTATTTGATGTTTTGATGTATTGCTATGGTCATATTTTAATTTATAAGATCTTCAATTATTGCTGTTTTGTGAATACTTAATGCATGAAGTTGAATTCAATTCTAATTAAAGCAAACCGAAAATTTTTAAAGGAAAATACTTTTTAAAGATAGACTTCAAAATGAACCCTGATCAGTTACATAAAAATGAGACTCCTGCCATGTGTAAATGATGTAACTTCTGTTAATTCCATAATAAAAATATTTGAGGGGAAAATTAAATTTCATGCCTTAATCTTTTGTTGGGAAAAGGAAAATCCAAACACTCGGGATTAGGTAAAAAATTGAGTTTACCTTGATGGAGTTTGCTATTGTGAGATAAAGATGTGAAACTGTTTTATTTCACTTGCTTTTGATAGTTAAAAATATTTTTTTCTAATCTGAGAAATTAAAAAAGGAAAAAAATGGAGAAGATTCTGTTATTTATAGCTTTTCAGTGTCATACTCATACTAAAGATAAGCCATAGAATATACTTACAGTATGTGCTGTCTGAGGGCATTCATCTGTTTGACTGTCTAAATGAGGATACTTGGGAAGAAAACAGAGGAAGGAGACTTACCAAAAAAAGTCTTATTATTGAAGTTTTACCCTTACGACTCTGTAAGCAAATGATCATGTTGTTATCACTTAGGTGATTAGAGTTGGTATGTTTTTCCTGCTATGATTTATATTTAAGTTTGTGTTGAAATCATTAAGAGGCTGGTGAAACTTTGTGCTCAATAACAGGCTTAACTCTGCCTTTGGTATTAGATTTCTGGTATTCGGTTGGAAGAAGCTCTTTGTAAACTTGTGGAATTCTTCTACCTCTTCCACTTACTCTTCTGGCCTAAACTTTGATGATTGCGGTTGTGGGTTGGGTTCAGGGTTATGGTTTGGAGCAGGATGCTTAAATCTAAAATCTGCAATTCTCCTCTTCCCCCATATGATGCAAAGATGTTTGCGTAGCTCAACTCAAAGGACTAGATAGCCTAGGTTAATAGTGTTTAATCAGCAGTTTTTTAACTTTGAAACATTACTTCTTCCAGCATCAATGCTAGGCTAGTGTGAGGTTTCATAAAGGTTAGTGGTGCTTGAGGTTTCCCTATAGGTAGGATATGAGCAATAGAGTCGTCTTTGTGACAGCTGAGCCAGAAGTGTGTTTTATCTGGGGAAGTATAAGTGAGATGTCTCTTGCCTTAGCAATTATTTATACTTTGCTGTTTTAAATGATGATGAGCTGTGTCTTTTGAGTCTTGCAGATGGTAAGTCTGAGCTTTGAAAATAGAGATGGAATATGCGAAGATATAATTTAAGTCTTAAATTTTATCTATGGCAGTTTTGTCTTTGTCCTCTAGTCGAGTCTCATAGAATAAAGTAAGTTTTGCATGTATCTGAAAGCTGCTTGGAAGATCTCTTGTAGCTTACCTGTGTGAAACTCATTCCTTTCTGTGACATCACAGGTTTCCTGTCTCATCTGACCGCCTTTGTAGGCAGCATGCATTTCTTCATTCCTCTTGTATCAGCTGTTACCAAACAGCTCTGTCCTTCAAATTGGTGGATCTGCAGCCAGAATAGAACTGTCAGGGTTGAGCTTTCCTAAGTAAACTTGGTTGCATTCGCATTCCAGACATTGATTTTCTTAAACTGGAAAGCAGAGACTGACTTGTAAACACTTTATCTAGATAAACTTTTAATGCTTAGAATCTTGTGGTTGATGAGTATATATCTGTTTCTGAGAAGAGGTCATCTAGGCTTGTGCCTTACTGTACCACCATTAAGTGAACAATTCAATAATCTTGCGCACCAGAAAAAGTTTATCCGCACAGCTCAGGTGTAAGATGTTTTATTAATTTAAAATGACTAAATTAAAAGTTACATTAGTAGTGATTTGTAACTGCACCAGGTGATTCTTTTGAAATACTGCTTTAATGTTAGGTGTTGGTATGGAAAGGTTGGAATCTGTAAAGTAATATTTGTAAATGGTCCAAAAAAAAAAAATTTCTATCTAGAGGTTTGTATCTATATCTTGGAATCCTGATAGCTTTCTGTTTTGACTTTCTGCTGACAGGTCACATTTAGGGCAGGCAAAACATAAAGCACATAGCCCTCCTGAGAATAGAAAATCTATTTCAAAGGCACCCAAAGTGCAGTCTAATACTACTTCTGAGCAGTCCAAGGGACACTTTTCTAAAAGGTAATTGCACTTCCTGTTCATATGTTAACCAGTGTTATCTGCGCTCACAACTGTCTATAATGTATCTAGTATACAGAGTTCTCACAACATGCATGACAAATGGATTTTTAATAACCTAGGTATTGCATTCAATGGATGTATTTCAGTGCTTTATGCTCTGTGTTGGTTTTTTGGTTTTGTGGCTTTTGTTTTCATATTTTTTTTCTTATTCACCAACTAAGAACATTCCATCAGTGATGGGGAGGAAAGTATTGCTGCATAACTAGTCCTGGAATACTTGCAGGGTTTCTTCATGTTGGGAAGATTGCCCAAGGAGTTCTGAGCAATGTCCATTATTAATTGAAATGTAGTAATTTAAAGTATGTCTGTGTTCAGGGTAATCATCTTGGTCATGCTTTGCTTTTCATACAGTTCTGCTATATACACACTGGAACAGTTTCCTGTTACATGGAAGAGAATTTTACCTTTTTTGTGCGATTGATTATCTCAATTTCAACATTGTTCAGAAATTATCCTTTCATTAAGAGCCTTCAGTGAAGTAGAATCCAGTTATGACTAGTTATGCATTACTGAACACTCCTTACTCTGTTGTGGAATTTAGATTCTCAAACATTCAGATGGCTTCATGGCTTCAATTATTTTTTATCTGTTTGACATATCTATAAAAAAAATCAGATAATAAAATCCATCCAAGTTACCTCATATCTTGCTCTTCAAAAAAGCAGTGTATTGCACTTTTATTTTGACTTAGTTTAGTTTTCATGCTCGCAAATATTTGCAATATGACTGTTATCATACAAGCATGTTTTTTTTGTTTCAATGTAAACTTAATATTATCAACAGTGTTTCTTACCTGCCTGTGCCAGAGAATGCTGACTGACATTTATCTTGCAAAACTGTTGCAACTGTGAGGTTTCTTGAGTTCAACACTAATGCTGTTCCTCCTTACTTCTACAGAGGCTGTAGTTCATCTGCTGTTTTAATACCACAACAAGAAGATCCAGAGAGAGTCAATACTCCAGAAAAGCAAAAAACGGGGCAATTGCCTAAGAAAGATAATTCTCGAGGAGTTAAACGTAGTGCTAGTCCAGATTACAGGAGGACCAATTCTCCTAGCTCTGCTAAAAAACCCAAAGCACTTCAACACACTGAAACTTCCTTGGAAAGTAACAAGCCACATAATAAATCTAAGAGAAGACACTTAGACCAAGAACAGCCAAAGTCAACACAATTGCCATCAACAAGCAAGGCTCACACCAGAAAGGGTGGAGCTGCTGGTAGCTCCCGAAGTCAGAAAAGGAAAAGGACAGAGAATCTGTCTTGTATAAAGAGTGGTTCAGCAGTTGAATCAACTGGTGCTGAAGAGAAGTCAGCAAAACTCTCCAAGCTGGCTTCAAAATCGGTGACCTCAGCCAAAGCTGGGTGTAGCACCATCACTGATTCTTCTTCTTCAGCTTCCACATCCTCCTCCTCTTCTGCTGTTGGTTCTGCTGCTTCTACTGTTCCTCAGGGTGCCAGAGTGAAACAGGGGAAGGACCAGAATAAGGCTAGACGTTCCCGTTCTGCATCCAGCCCCAGTCCAAGGAGGAGTAGCAGGGACAAAGAAACGAGTAAAACAGGTGGCTCTTCAAAGTTTGACTGGGCTACTCGATTCAGCCCAAAAGTCAGTCTCCCTAAAACAAAACTGTCTCTGCCAGGCTCTTCCAAGTCAGAAACATCAAAACCTGGACCTTCAGGACTACAGGCTAAGCTAGCAAGTAAGTTGATCTTTTGTGGAAGAATAACCATATATGTCTTAATAAAATCTTCTAAACAAATGTTTCTGTTATTTTCAGGTTTCTTGGTTTCATTTTAGAGAAACTAACATTTAGTGTGTTCTGAGCTTACTATTTATTGTTAAAGCAGATGTTTTCAGAGAAGCAATTGAAGCTTATAGAACACTGTCTTGCAAAGAAATCTTAAAAAGAATATATGTAAAATATTTTCCATGTAGTGATGGGTATGTGTTATAAAGCTATCTTGATTATATTCCTCCTGTTAGATTTTCTTAAGTTTTATGTACTGGAGTGGGAATGACAAATGCTAGAAAAATGAGTAGATAATATGTGCTTTCTTTCAAGTCCACTTTTGTAATTTTTTCCTTACTGTGAGAATCTCTTCTTATTTTAAGAACAGTAATCTTTTAAACTTAGTGTACTTAGTGCCTGGGATGTTAGTCACTTGCTTTTAGAAGGTTCTTAGAAAATATGCCCTCTCTCTGGCACTAAATTTTGAATAGGGGGTGCTGTTCTTGAACAATTTGAGTGAGGAATATAGGCTGTCTCCAAGCAGTGCACCTGCTTGCTAGAGTGCAGATAGCTTATAGCTCTATTGCCTTGAACAAAATTATTTTTAAAAAGCACTATGCTGGCTTTGTCTACTGTATAATTGACTTGGAGCATGTGTTCCCTAAAACTTGATTTAGGAAGTTGGATTCCTTTACCTGGATGTGATTACAAGTAGCCTGTCCCAGGTGGGGCATGTCTGTAGCTAATACTAGTGCAGGAAATATGTCAAATAAACAAGAGCAACTGACTGTTTTCCTGTAGAATCAAAATAGATTTAATTGACCTAACAGGCCTGGTTTTGGATAACTTACATGATGGGAGTAGTGCTTCTGGAATGACCTAACTTAATTGATGAAGAATGGAATTGGGGAAGGGGAGAGAAGTTACTGTCTAGCACATTTATCTACCTGATCCATGGTTCAAAACTTACTGGGTGATGAATTCCAGAGCAAAAAAATCTGTATTTGCACAGGATAGAGTGAGGAGGAAATGGATAGGAATCGGACAGGAATGGGACGGAACAACACATTCCTGGGTAACTCTGTCATTGTTACTGGCAACTTTCTAGCAATGAAGAAAGGCAAGAGGAGAAAGAATTTTACCTCCAAGTGAAACAGCAAGAAGGTGAAGGCAGAGAGCAATATATGTGACAAATTACAGAACTTCAGAGTGAAGGGGAAGGGTGGGATAGCACAATGTAAGTGGCATGTTTTAAGTAGCTTGAAAACCAGTATTGAGAGTGACCCTAAACTATCTCCACAAAGAATGTACTGAGAAAGCCAGCTAGACTAGCTTTAGCTCTCCCATGACTTGAAAGTCATCATTTGCAAAATGATAAACTTAAGTATATGGCACAAAACCAACTTAAGTATCTTAGTACAAATTGGTATGGACTATAGGTATCTTTGTTTATGTATAAAAAATGACTGGTAAGGGGCCAGTGACATAGTCTCAGTAAGCAGTGCATTAGAGCTCTCTGACAACAGCTTGAAGTCCTCGGAATCAATAGTAACTATTGTTAGCTTAGCCCCTTCTTAGAAAAAAACCCCATTTTCTGTCCTACAGCTTCACTAACTCAGATACTTGGACAAATTTTAAATAATTGAACAAAATACGGGTTTTGGATAATGCTGAAAAGTGTCTAGAAAATATGTAAGAAATAAACCTCCTTTTTTGGGAAGAATGGGTAAGTTCAAATTTATTTTCTGTAGCACACTAGTACCCTTAGAGGATAAAGGGACAGAAGTAGATGATTTTTCACACAAATATTAACACCTCTAAAGCAGTAAGACAAACAGTGATCTAGATTAAATTGAGGTGTATACCCCTCTGCCTGGAAACATGTCAATAATTCTGTGCAAAAAGTGAAAGCTAAGACTCAGTGGGCTTGTATAGGGGTATAAATGAAACAGTCATTTGAGTAAGTTTGAAGTAGGGCTTATGGTACTAGTGGGAAGTAGGAAAAAAAAAACAAACATGGAAACAACTCTAAGGGACTGTAGAAACTCCAGGAAAAATGGTAGGAGGAGTGGTTCTGGGAATAAAAGTGGAGGGAAAGTAGAGATTATTCTAGCTAACATATGGACAGTCAGTATGTATAAATGCAGTGCTCTTCACTTCTGGGTGTTGCAGTTGAGGTGTAAGAATAATTACTAGTAGTTGTGATCTTTGAAGGAAAAATTAGAGTAAGGCAGGTCAGCTCCTCTACTGAAGAACAGAATGAGGAGAGATGTGGTTGCCATCTTTGTAGAAGCTTTTCACATGTTGGAGGGGAATACCCTGAGGTTTCTTGTCCAGTCCTCACTGAATAATGAGTAGATATTAAGTGAAGCCAAGGTGACTTTCAGAGTCTTCAGCTACACAGCAATCTAAGTGAGCAGTGACATCAAGGAGTAACAGCTATAGAATTTGTTGGAAGAGGAAAACCAGGCCAGACTGAAGCTTTTCAACTATTTCTGTAGCTAAATACTTCTTGCTGGGGTGGGGAATCAAGTTTCTTGGCTTGTTCTCTTGATTTGACTATTTTCACATCCATTTCAAGCCCTATATTTTGTATGTTTCATATTGGGTCATCTCACTGATTATGTAACAATATAAAAGTAAGCTTAATTATGTCTTCATTATCAGGGAAATGTCTGTTGCTCTTTTTGTGGTGGTTTGTGGCCCATAAATGGGAAGAAGCTGGCAATGATGGCTGACACAAGAGCTGACAGAAGGGTAACTTAGGATAACAGTCCCTCACTGGGCTGGAGAGGTTATTTGGGATACACTGACAAGAAGGTGAGCACGGAGTACAAATGCTGTATAACTCCAGGCTTCAAGGAATTTGACAGAGGTGAGGGAGGAAAAGCTAGCTCTGAATTAGTTTATTTGTATTGTGGGTGACAGTACTGTCCGAGTGATGGCTGTTAGTGCCTTGAGAGTTGTGGATTTGGGACTCAGGAAATGAGATGATTAGCTTGGAGACACTTGGTTTAATTGCAGTGATGGGCTGTGTGGGGTTATAATCAAGAGCTGGGAATGTCTGGGTTGGTACTGAGGGAGGGTTATAGTGGAGTATTAGAATGACAGGAAGTTGTCTTGCCTTGCCCTGCCACAGCTATTTTCCTCTGATCTTTATTGTGTGAGGAGGAGAGCAGCCCAACACAGGAGCCAATCTGAAATCTGAATTTCAAGTCCTAACAAGTAATCTCTACTGATTACCTTTCTGAACTACAAATAAGGGGCTTTCCAGGTTATGGACTGTGAAGGTTTGACTAACTGTATTTTGTCTTGGGTAATACAATCAGTCTTAAGATGAGTGAATGCAGTACAGTTACACTGAGAACTTGTTTCTTTCACACACAAAAAAAGCCTTTAAAAAAAACCCCCAAAACCCCATGCTGACCAGTAAACACACTTAATGTGAGGATGTGCTTAATTTTTTTATTTTTGTTAGGCTACACTGTTTCAGGTTTAGCCTGTTTGCATCTGTTTTCCTTCTGAGTCATTAACGTGAGTGTTTGGCAAATAGGATGATGTCAGGGCATAAGCAATATATGTTTGCCATAAGGAGACCTATGCCTCTGCTTTAATTCTGAAGCTTACATCTGACATGCTTGCAGCTGCTAAATATCAGCTGCTTAAACCTAATTTTCTTCTGGTTTATTTAAAGTTCATCTCTGTTAATAATTTTTACTATCTCTTTGAAACTGATCTCTTGGTGATAGCTCTGTACATTACAAAAATAACGCTGAAAGAACTTCTGGAGATGAACATCAAATCGGTTCCCCTGAAAGCCCTTGCTGTCTAGGGCAGTATGGCTCGGGCTTTCCTTCCAGGCAGTCACAGGACATCTCTAATCCCATCTCTCTGAATGCTGATTGTGCTTTACTTATCAGGGGAAGCTTGGGGCTGTTAGTCTCCTGCAGCTACAGATGTAGGGCTAACTCTCATAGTCAGGAGGCCACACTGGCAGTGTGTTAAGGGGGACATTAAATTTTGACAACAATGCAAATGGAAGGAAGAAGGTTCAGTCCTATCCTGAAGAAAGTAGCAGTCCTGGTCTTGTGGTATTGGGAAGACTCAAAGGATTTGTAAAACATCCAGGTGATTGCTTAAGTCAGACTTTGAGGGCAGAGTGGCATTGAACAGCAGGAAGGAAACAAGTTCTAAGTACTTCTTCTTTTGTCTCCTTTTTAGCCTTTGAAGTTAGAGGGAGGTGGAAGCTTGTATGTGTCTTGGTAGATAGATCACAGTTAGAGAAGGGTGAAATGTTCAGTGGATAATGAATTGGCTGAATGGTTGCATCCAGAGGGTGGTGGTCAACAGCTTGATGTCCAGATGGAGATAGGTGACTGGTGTCCCTCGGTGGTCTGTACTGTGACCAGTGCTGTTTAGTATGGTCACTAGTGACACAGATGGTGGGATTGAGTGCACTGTCAGGAAGTTTTCAGATGACACCAAGCTGAGTGGTGTAGTTGACATGCCTGAGGGATGGGATGCCATCCCAAGGGACCTAGACAAGCTGGAGAAGGGGGCCCATGTGAACCTCATGAGGTTCAGCAAGGCCAAGTGCAAGCTCTTTCACCTGTGTCAGGGCAATATCTGGTATCAGTACAGGCTGGGTGATGGTGGGATTCAGAGCATCCCTGTGGAGAAGCACTTGGGGTACTGGTGGATGAAAAGCTGGACATAAGCCAGCAATGTGCACGTATAGTCCAGAAGGCCAGCCATATCCTGGGCTGCATCAAGAGGAGTGTGGCCAGCAGGTTGAGGTAAGTGATGCTGCCCCTCTGCTGTGTGGAGCTCTGGAGTCCTCGGCACAAGAAAAGCATGGACCTGTTGGAGTGGTGCAGAGAAGGGCCACAAAACTGATCAGAGGGCTGGAGCACCTCTTCTATGAAGTAAAGCTGAGAGTTGGGGTTGTTTTGCCTGGAGAAGAGAAGGCTCAGGGGAGACTTTTTTGTAACCTTTCAGTACTTAAAGGGGACAGTCTTTTTATCAGGGCATGTTGCAATAAGACAAGGGGTAATGGCTTTAAATTAAAAGCAGGTAGATTTAGACTAACTGCAAGGAAGAATTGTTTTACAGTGAGGGTGGTGAAACACTGGAGCAGGTTGTCCAGGGAGGTGGTAGATACCCCATCCCAGAAACACTCAAGGTCAGGTAAGACAGGGCTCTGAGAACCTGATGTAATTGCAGATGCCCCTGTTCACTGCGGGGGGGCATTGGAGTAGATGACCTATAAAGGTCCCTTCTGACTAAATCTGTGATTCTAAGTAAAGACTTGGGAAAAGAGAAACATACAAAAAGATTAGACAAGTAGAAGGTCATTCCTGAGGAGCAGGAGAAAACAAGCTCAACTATTCTGATTGCTCAGGCTGTGATGTATTCTGTAGCTCATCCACCAACCAGTAGCTGGTTAACTCTACACATTCTCTAATATCTTCCTACTGAGGTAACTCAGTTGAAAGAGATGGCTCAGCTGATTTAATGCTTCTTACTGAAAAGGACAACCCATTTCACAGCTTCTGTACTAAGCAAGTTCAGCTTACCAAACTGGCAGAATACTAACAGAATGAGAAAGTATTTAAGGTGTGCACTTATTGCATCTTGTGCTTGGTTTGGGGACAGGACAGTAAGACACGAGCGAGTGTACAATACTGTTAAACAGTAAGCTGTAAAGCTAATTCTGCTGTTTTGTGAAACCTTTGCCTGGGGCAGAAATCTGTTTTGCTACAAGTTAAGTCAATTTTACATTATTTATGAGTGGCTTTGTTTATTTTTTCCAGTGAACTCTACTGTAACAAGGTCATTAACTTATCCATCTCTATGTAAAGAAAAAATACCTCTCACTTAAAATTTCAGCATACTGTTATGGGTGCTGAGGAGCCTACTTTTCCATATATGTAATGTGAACTCAGAGTGGTAAACATTTTAACTGTAGAGTAATACAGTGTTATACCAAGTGCCAATTAAATCATGAATCCTCAATTGTAAAATATAACCAGCTGTGAGGGGAGTTCTGTTTTATCTGTGCACTTCTAGTACTTGAGAAGCTTGCATACCTATAACATGGGATCCTGTTACAACTGTTTCAAACTGGTTTTGTCTTGTGTATCTTTTGTAACAAGCCCCTATTCCTTCCTTCCCACTTGGAGTATCTTCATGTATGTTAACAGGGTTGGGGTCATCATGTATTTCTGTTGTAGCAGCTTCAACTTAAGATACTTGGTTTGAAAGTATATGTAGTAAAAATTCCACTGCTTTTTTTTTTAAATATTTGAAAGTTAAATATTTTGTTCTGTATGTACAGATCAGCTGAAAATTCAGGTGGCTGGCCTGCTTCAGTTCAGTGTTTGGTGGCTCTTAACCTTGTTTTCTTAAGGTTGCCAAATTTCTCAAGTTAGTAAGCCAGGTATGTGGTAAATACAGGAATATCAGGTTAACCTTCATCTGCATGGAACTTAACTGCACACAGCATTGTGTTCCTGGGTCAAATACAGTATAATGTTTGAAAGGACTACTGACCAGGTCGGTAATAGCTTTTCAGATCACTTCTGCTTTTCTGTTAAATATTGTCAGAAGCTGCATAGTTATTTCATCCCTCAGTACCATAATTCAGCATTCTTGGAGTGTTTTAGGGTTAAGGAAATAGATACTGTGCTCAAAAACATTGCATACATAAGTATGTATTATTTCTGCTTTGTTGCCAGAAGAGGGAGGCAGGGCAGACTGAAATGTAAAGATGGGCTTGATAAGGAGTTTTAAATTCAGATGTTTTAATTACCAGGCTTCTGGTTTGGTAGCTGTTATGGGATACTTCAGCATGGGATAGTAAGCTTGCTCATCATCTGAGAATGTTGTATTGCGTGGGGGGTTTGTGTGTCTAAGATTTACCTGGTTCTGTGATGGTATGTGTCATCAGAACAGTGGATTCATAACCTAGAACAACTTAATATTGCTTGGGTCAGTCTTCAACAATATAAACACTATTAAATTAAGAACTTGAGAACTCCTTTTCCAAAGCTGTGAAGATATACTTGGTTATTAGCCTCAAGGAAGGCATTATGACAGTGATAGGGATTGAAGTGATGTAGTTGAAATAGGAACCACAAATAATATGACACTGGCAGTGATTAACTTCTGGAAGGGAGTATGGTTTTGATTTAAGGCAGTTATTCTTAAGCTATACTAGTGTGATAAAACTAATTAAAAATTATGATTTATCTAGTGAAGGAGATTAAATTTATGCTACATAGATTTACTAAGAGGTGGGGGAAAACCACCACTGCCATCCCCTCTGCTGTCAGTGTAACTTCTTTCTCATCTAAAGCTAAAACATCATCTAAGTGTTTTGAACATCAACATGTGGACATAACGAACCGGTACCCCATAATGTGCTATCTGAGCATGAGAGACATACAAAGTTTTCTACAACTGTGGTGTGTAGGTTAGGAAAAGGTGTCTAAGACCTTGGAGTTTAGTATTACTCAATGAGTAGAAGTAAATATCTGAACCTGTCTTTTACTGGTATAGCAGCTGAGTGTAAGGTAACTCAAAGCTGATGTGGTGATATTGTGGTTCTTGTAGAAGCTGTTTTTCGTGGCAGTCCCCTGTACACACGTGCTTTGCATTTCTCCCTAGAATGCTGTGTATTTAAAGACTGATTTACACTCAATTCTTTACATATTACGTAGGTCTAAGAAAATCTACAAAGAAGCGCAGTGAATCACCACCTGCTGAGCTCCCCAGTTTGCGGCGGAGCACACGGCAAAAGACCACGGGCTCCTGTGCTAGCACCAGGTAAAACTTAAGATAACACAACATGATTACAGCAGGGGGTGGATGCTAATGTAATTTTCATGCATAAAAACTAGCCTTGTCTGGCTCTTACTTTGCTGTTGTAAAGTAGCTGTAGCTTTTCAGGCCTGCTGGGTTCCTCTGTATACCAGTGTCATGCGTAGTGCATAGAATTTATCACCATCAGACCTTCAGTAAGTCCCTCAGCTGTAGGGGTGAAGGGAAAGAAATACCAGAAGCCAATATCACAAATTTAAGTAATCCTTTTCTTAGGGAACAGTTTTAAGAAAATACTAACCTACTGTTTGTTGTGACTAATACAATGGATGACTGTTTTGAAAAAGAAAAGATTTCATGGTACCACACAGGAGTCCATTTTACTAGTGTACATTGTTAGGCTAATTCAGCTCATCAGCTGCATTTGAGTAATACTACAAATATCTTAAGTATTTCATACATTTCCTGGTGCAAGATAAAAGTAGTCCTGAAGTTGTAATTTTAAACAGCTGCTAGATTAAATGGGAGGGGGAGTAAATGTCCTGTGATGTAAAAAAAAAAATAAAAAAATTGTATGTGTCCTGAAGCTAGACTTGCCTAGCTAGTATAAAAAAATATACTTCTAAACTACATTTAGTAGTTCCAGCACTTCTTTTCCCTCTTCTATGCCATAAAAATAACCTCAAGTCTGATTCTGTTGCCAAGTGTGCGTTTGAATTTGACTGCTTACTTTGTAGGCATATATATATATTTGTAGCAGTGATGACAGCAGTGTTTAACAAAGCAAATTTAAAAAGGCTTGTGCCCTCAAACTTATTTAGAAACTGAAAACCAAGTTGAACATCAGAGTTCTTTGCTTTCAGTAGTTTAGACCTTCCTTTAAAGATAGTTACTCTGTCATCACCCTTCTCAAATGTGTATGTGACTTGTAACTAACAGTCATTTTAATCTTGCTCAATTTGACTACTGTATTTTAGACTGCCTTGTCTTGGGGGGGTATAGGGTAAGGACCTAACTGTAATGCATTAATATAAAGCAATCCCTGCTGTAGTATGCAGCAAGGAGGGTAAAGAAGAGTTGGATACTTTTGTGAAGACATTCTTACATGAATCTGTTAGTTTGTGCCACTGTGTGGTAGTGATCTGTGCTAACATTATGTGACTTTGAGTAGTCTCACATTAAAAAAAAAATAATAAAAAAAAAATCTCTTGTCTTAGTTCATAAGGTCTGTAACTTTGTTTTTTCACTCTTTAGTCGGCGAGGCTCTGGCCTGGGGAAAAGAGGAGCAGCTGAAGCTCGCCGACAGGAGAAGATGGCTGACCCTGACAACAACCAGGATGGAGTTAACTCCTCAGCTGCACGCACAGATGAGGCTCCCCAGGGAGCTGCAGGTAAGAAATTGCAACAGAGACACTTTTAGTATAGTTACTCATATAGTTGCTTCTTTTCTGCATTTAAAAATAATTATGTTCTGGGAAGAAATTATTGAAGCTAGCACAGCTGGTGAATTCTGGAAGGCTTTGGAGAGGGACCTTTACTTTTGAATCTGATCTCTTAGATATCTATTTTGTTTCAGTTATGCTTATTTTTTGTAGTCCAAATTATTTCTAATAAAGTAGACTTGAGTTTTCAGGCATCCACCTTTCTTAAATAAATGAAACTTCAGCTGATGCTGTATAAATTACTACCATCCAAAGAGCCCCCAAAGTTGAGAATACAGAAGGCATGGATTTACCTGTAAAAGCTTGTTGTAACTCCTCAAATATTCTACAGGTTTTTTTGTTGAAATTGCAAGTGTGTCTGTGTTGGAGAAATTTGTATCTAAGCTAAATCTCCTTATTTGCAAAGTCCTGTTAAATGGTACTTTATCATCTGGTCCTATTCAGTAGTGTGTTCAAAGGAGCTTTCCAGCAGGTGAACTGAGTTGTAGAAAATGTCAAATGTTCTCTGCTTAAAGGGGGCTACATCAGTAAAAAAAGTCAGAATTGACAGAAACTTAAGTGCAGCATAAAACTCAATTAAGAAAAACATAAATTTAGTTGTTAAAGATACAGGTAAATCTGTCTGGAAGGTGATTTGCTGATCTAGCTGTATTTTATTTTATTTTTTCATTACTTTGTGCTGATACAGCCTCTCTTCAGCTTTTGGAAAGTACTAGACCTAAAAATGGCAATTTTACAGAAGTATGATGGTGGCAATGTTAAATATAGAACACTTCTGATGATGGATGCTTTCCTTGATGGTGAAATTGATGCAAATTTTGTAGCTTTGAAGGCATTGTATTGCATTCATCTCTGTTTTATTTCTTTAGCTTCTAGTTCTGTTGCTGGGGCTGTAGGTATGACGACTTCTGGAGAAAGCGAGTCAGATGATTCCGAGATGGGAAGACTACAAGGTATAAAAATTGTTATTAATCTACTAATTTTCTTTGTTTCCAGCCTATAAACAGTCACACGTCCCCAAACTTTGTATTACATGTAGTGGGAAGGCTGTATTTTGTTTCCCCTTCTAAACGTGTTGCTTTGCTTAGTGTAGTCCTGGAATACAGAATTACAAGCCTTAATTCACTAAAGATGCAAGAATTTGGAAGTCATGTCTGTAGGGTGTGGCATAGTGTCCTTACTCATGGAATATAAACCACTACTATTGATTATTTTTCGGGAAGAGGAGGAAAAGAATTGAGAAAATTCTATTAAATGTGTAAGCTTATGAAAATAAGTCTTTGCAGGATTGTTTTCAGTTCATGTGCCAGGTGAGATCTACTGTTACGTTTGCCTGCTTCTGGATAACATTTTTTTTGTGCTTGTCATTGATACCCCTGTTGCTGTAAGCTTTGACCAAACATAATAGTAATGTTCTTAAATTGCTTTCTTTTGTGCTTGGGCTAAAGGATTCAGGGGTCTCAAAATCTGAGAGTATAGACAGGTATAAAATCAGTTTGCATGTCCTCCAACTCTTTATGATTTTGTCACAACACCGCAAGGAGTTCTGAGCTCATGATCTCCCTTGCAACTGACAGGTATAGATCAATCTGGGTATTTAATGTGGAAATGAGTGCTGTGTCTCGTTTACTTGCTTATGGTTCTTGGTAAGCATAGGGGTATGCATTAGGACTGCTGAGCTAAATCAGCTTTTACTATTAAATGGTACTGTATTTATTGGCAGTAGGCATAGTTGCTACAATAAAAATCAGAATCACCTACTTAGTCTAGTGTAAGTAATGCTCCAAAAACTAAAAACCCCCTAATATCTAGCAGAGTTATTCCCTTTCCTGGTCATCAGCAAATGAAGCTGTGAACCTTTTTTCAGTGCCATTTCTTCAGATTAATAATACCATTTGGTTCCTGAAAATGTGAAAATAAGCTTGACCTACTTCATGTAGCCTGAGTTCAGATTTGAAATCACAGTCTGGTTTATCTACCATCTGGATCTAGGCTTATAATAATTTAGTAGACTGGATTTCTTCTGTGAACACAGAACTCTGTAAAGTCAGTGGGTGACTTTTTAAAGGGCCTTAATGCTTGCTGCATACAAAAATGAGTTAGTTATTCCCTGAAGGTCATCTTTTGTGTTGTGTGTGTCTGGTGGGGGTCTCTTTGTTTGGGTTTTTTTAAGTATCAAAATTCTAGTAGTCTTAAACTATAGCATCATGGAATTCAAACTTTTAAAAATATGCATAGAAGCTTTGACAATGGCTGTTATCCTCTGTTTGCTTTTAGCTCTGTTAGAGGCTAGGGGTCTTCCTCCTCACCTGTTTGGCCCTCTTGGTCCTCGGATGTCGCAGCTCTTCCACAGGACAATTGGAAGTGGAGCTAGTAAGCAAAGTTTGTCTAATTTGACTTAATTCTTTCCACTTCCAGACTAGTAGTATTCAGCCACTAGTAAATTCTAATACTTCTATTAGCTTCATAGTTTAATATATTTTACATGTTGGAGATTTGTACATCATGATAGTGCTAGACCATTGATCAAGAATATTAATTTGCTTGTCTTCCTGTAAGGAAGAGAAATGTCCTTTAGCCCTGTTTCTTTTTTTTTTTTTGTTTGGGGGGGAAGCATCCTAACATTCTCTCCTAGGTGGGGAAGGGAGGGTTCTTGCCTCTTCATCCCTTTATCTTCCTTTTTTTTTTTCTTTTGCATGATGGGCTGCTTAGCCAACCCCCTTGGGGTTTTTTGCTAGCTTTAAACAAATGCTTAAGCTAGCTTTAAAACTATTAAGGTATTTGTTCATAGTTTCAAAAGTGCTTTAGGTTTTAGATAGTAACAATTTCCTTCAGATAGCATGTTGGTGAGAACAGGGGTCCTTTAGTCTTGTTTCACCATGGCTGCATTATGCAGCTGGATAAGATGTGTACTTTCTAGTCCAAGTCTGGCTTCCCCAGGAGAGCCAAAGGCAGCCTGTTATGCTGCCTGCCAAGAAGAGGATGGGCTTTCATGGATACTCCATGTGCTGCCTTAACCAAGGGGTGTATTGAAAAGTCCTTTGCTTTGTAAAAGTGGAGAGGTGTGGGTCCTGGCACCTGCTGTAAGTTGGCAAGATGGCTACGGTGAACAGTGTGGTGGATTCCCTGTGCGGACCAGTCTGAACTGGAAAGACAGCCAAGAGTGGGATGTTCGTCTCCCTTCCTTCCCCAGCCCCCTCCCCACCCTATCCTTATGATAGGGAAAGGAAGTGAAGCTACAAATACAGAGGAAAACAAGCTATCTCTGGTCTTCCCCTCTGGCAGAAGTATAGCATAACAGTTCCCTTGAACACTTAAGTTTTCTAATACCTGCTTTCCTTTTTCCTTTTTCTCTTTTTTTTTTTCCTTTTCTGGGTATCTAGGTTCTAAAGCCCAACAGCTTTTACAAGGTCTCCAAGCCACTGATGAAAGTCAGCAGCTACAGGCAGTGATTGAGATGTGCCAGCTGTTGGTCATGGGAAATGAAGAAACATTAGGAGGATTTCCAGTCAAGAGTGTTGTACCAGCTTTGGTAAAGATTAAATTTCATATTTCTATTGGAGGGTATAATTTCACTTGATGTCTTGTTTAAATTATTTTTTCTTAGTATTATGCTCTTATTTACGTATTTATGTATCTATAAATCTCATTATTTGGTTTTTGGGGCAATTTATTAATAGCTCAAGAAGTGGCTCTTTCGAAACTTAACCAAAATTCAAAGTCCTGAGACAAGAGATACAATACTGATTTGTGCCCTTTTTGTGTTGATATCTAACTATTTTTTTACTAAACTAACAATACTTTTCTTAAACAGATAACACTTCTGCAGATGGAGCACAACTTTGACATTGTGAGTGACTTGTAATGTTTTAAGTTTTTTTTGTTTGTTTGTTTTTTAAATACAAAATTATATCATCTGAACAAATATCTATATATTTAATAGATGAACCATGCATGTCGGGCTTTAACATATATGATGGAAGCACTTCCCAGATCATCTGCTGTAGTGGTAGATGCAATTCCTGTCTTCTTGGAAAAGGTAAATAGAAGTGGTGTGAAACTAATATAAGTGGATATTTTTGTTTGTTTGTTTGGCTTGGCTTTTCTTGGTTTTGTTTTAACTTTAGGATATACCATTAAGATAATGGCTTCTTTTCATAGCTTACTAGGTAATACATAATGCATGAGAAACTTTTACAAACAGGTTTACACACCCTTACTGAAAAGCACTGTCTGATTCACTGAACTTTGGTGTAGCAAAGATACCATATAATTAACAGACTGGTAACTTTGAGTAGCTATATAGCTGATCTAGTCTTAAATTGTCTAGCTTGATTACAGCTAGCAGTGCTGCTGCATTAGCATATGTCTTAGTACAGGCTAAGCATTCCAGTGTTAATGAAAACAATTACTTTTACAAACGGGTTTAGAAATTGATCTACAAACTTTCTTGTTTTCTTGTAGCTGCAAGTTATTCAGTGCATTGATGTGGCAGAGCAGGCGCTTACAGCCCTGGAGATGTTATCACGCAGGCATAGTAAAGCCATTCTCCAGGCAGTAAGTAAAACAAAAAACCACAAAACACTTGTCCCTCTACCAGTTCCACATCCTGGTGACCTTCTGGGAAGATAAAACAAGAAAACAAGTTTCTGTGATATTTACTTGTGTGGGTTTTTTTTTTCCCCTAGCATCACTGAGAGTGAAAATGTTTATTTTATTCTAGGGTGGGTTGGCAGACTGTTTGCTGTATCTGGAATTCTTCAGTATAAACGCACAGAGGAATGCACTAGCTATAGCTGCCAACTGCTGCCAGAGTATAACACCTGATGAGTTTCACTTTGTGGCAGACTCTTTGCCACTGCTTACACAAAGGTTAACCCATCAGGTAAGAAGTTACTATAAAATGAAAAATTTAAATTTTGGTCTGAAAGTAGTATAAAGTTGCCTCCAGATATCTAGTTCTTTAACTGTGTATTTTTTGCCTTCGTAATATGATAATTGCCTTAAAGTTTCTATACTGTCAAGTTATGTTATCCTAAAGATCATGTGGACCTTTTGTTTTTTGTAAGCGTCATGTAAGGATTCATGACACCTGTAATTTTATAAAATGAGATCAATAAGGTGCTGTAACTTAAAGCATGAATAATAGTGGGTTTGTAGTCCCTGTTGCCCATCAGTAAGAGGAAATCCAGTAGTATTGTGTTTTGTTTTTTTCCTTAACAAATGTGTTGTAGGGTTCCCTCCCACTTCAAACTCAGAAAAGTTTCAGGTTTTGTGGGTTTTTTGTGATTTGACTTTTTGGGAGGGTTTATGGCTTTTTGAAAAGGAAGTTCCTATTCCTGCACAGTAGTTTAATATCATGAATCCTAAATCATGGGGCTTCTAAGATCTGCCTGTCCTGCAAAATGCTGCTGTGATCATAAATGAGCACTCAAAATGACTATTGCACCAAAAGATATTTCGACATCCTGCTTGATTGGCAGATTCCTGTTATAAAGGTGAAAAAGGAGAAACAATTTTCTTCCTTAAATGCAACCAAAAGGAAGCTTTCAGGTAATGTTTTTGTGTGTTCTTGTGCTATTCTTAATTTTACCAACATCTTACTGAGAGACTACTTGAATCTTTGAGGCAGCTTTGTAGAAGTCAAATGTCAACTTTAGATGGTGCTTTGGAAACAGGAAGCACCCTTCTCAGCTGTAGTGGGGACAAGTACTGACTCTTCTCTTCAGAGAAGCTACAGCCCACAAGTAAGATTTCAAGAAATTCTGAAGTGGAATTTTTCTGGGGGGGGAAAAAAAGAATTGTGAATTAACTCTTAATAATTGAGATTGGAAGGGACTTCTCAGTTATCTAGACCTAACCCCCTGCTTAAGCAAGGTCAACTAGAACAATTGGACAGGACCATATAATCTGATTTTGTTTTTTACTTATTTAAAAACAACTCCAAGGGTGGAGACCTAATCTCTCTGGGCAGCCTCTTCCAGTGTTCAACCACCCTTACAGTTTTATTGTGTTCAGATAAACTTTTTTGAGTGTTCCAAGGAATTTTCAGCTAGAGCTGTTTTTAGAGCAGTCTTTACTGCCTTGGTGTCTTTAGATTTGCTGTCTTGACTGTGCTGCATGATATTAAAAAAAAAAAAATCAGACTTCATGTAATCTGTAGAATAGTAGCCTTCTCTCCTGCTTATTATCTGTATCTCCTGTTGCTTTGGCTTTGAACCTTCCTTTCCTTTTGTTTCCTCCTTGTAGAACCCAAAAAGGATAGTATAGATCCATATATTCTTTGCTAAAGATCCCTAAAGGTATTTGTCTTGCAAATGTGAGGTGTTTCTTAGGGAGAATGCAGGAGGTCAGTTTAGGTTGTATCAATGAATTTAAGATTCAGAGTTGTAATATTATGGAAAATATGGTTCCACTGGTCTTTTTGGAGTAATTTTACGAATACCCTGGTATTTTGAGGCAATCTAATGCAAGTTAAAATATTTTTAATTTAAACAAATACTTAACTTTTTTTTTATGATAGGACAAAAAGTCTGTTGAAAGTACTTGTCTCTGTTTTGCACGACTAGTGGACAACTTCCAGCATGAGGAGGTAAGGGTGTGGGGTTTTGGGGGTGGAGTTCTGTTTCCTTCTTCCCTCCCTCAGTCTCCTAAGGACTTGGCTTTTGAAGTCAGACTAATGTTTTTAATTTTCCTGTTTCCTTCTGAAGAACTTGCTCCAGCAGGTTGCTTCCAAGGACTTGCTAACAAATATCCAGCAACTCTTGGTAGTGACGCCTCCTATCCTGAGCTCAGGAATGTTCATCATGGTGGTGCGCATGTTTTCTTTGATGTGCTCCAATTGCCCTACTCTTGCAGTCCAGCTTATGAAGCAGAGTGAGTTTTAACACTTTCATATTCTGGGGGAGCTATTTAAGTTAACTACTACAGATAATGATGGAATTCTGTGCACTTGATTATACAAATATTGTTGTTCTAATTTTTTTTCTTACTAAGCTTCCTCTGGGATATGAATTTTGTTAACTTTGAAAGTTTGTTGGGTTTTTTGTTTTGTTTGTCTTTTGTTTTTTTTTTTCTTTTTTGTTTTCTTTTCTAAGGGTCTTCCCCCTGCCCCCTTTCCTTTCTCTAGCTGTTGTCACTGGAGTGCTTGCCTAATTTGCTACACAAGTTGAATACTACTTTTGTAGCTCTTACCAGGTGGGAGGAAATGTGATTCTAAAGACTTTTTCAAAGGGAAAACATTAAGAAAAGTAACTGCTGTGTGGATGTCTTAGTTTTCCTTGCTACTTTTCTTCTTTTCATCTCGTAAATTTTGCATGATCACTTCAAACACCTTCTGTGATCCTCTTGTTTTCTTCTATGCCCTGTGTAGTGAGTGATATTTTTCCCCTAGATGTCCCTTAAGTGTAAAAAATCCAAAATGCAAAAAAACCCCCCTGTAAACTCCAGACTGGAGAACAATTACATTTCTTACAACATTCAGAGTGATGGCTTTTGTCTTACTGTCTACTGTCTGTTTTGCTCAGTGACTATCTCTTGTTTGTATTAACCAACACAAAATGAGGTCCATATTCAGATAAAGACAATCTCATGAATATTAATTTTTATAGATATTGCAGAAACACTTCACTTCCTCCTTTGTGGAGCCTCAAATGGGAGTTGTCAAGAACAAATTGACCTTGTTCCACGAAGTCCCCAAGAGCTTTATGAGCTTACTTCCCTTATCTGGTAAGTTATGCAGTCCCAACTTTTGGGTCTGATTGCTGTGTTAAAATGTCTGACTTCTTTAAAATGAAGGCTTAGATGGCCTGTATTGAGGATACTTCTACGAGAATAATCTTTTCTTGGTCTTCACAGTGAGCTGATGCCTTGCCTGCCCAAAGAGGGTATCTTTGCTGTTGATACTATGCTGAAGAAAGGAAATGCTCAAAACACAGATGGTGCAATATGGCAATGGCGAGATGACAGGGGTCTCTGGCATCCCTATAACAGGATTGATAGTCGAATAATAGAGGTAGCAATTGCATACATTTGTCTGGTGATGTTTTTTAAACGTGCGTGTGGCCTTATAGTGAACTGAATCAACTTTGCGGCTTTGAAAGTAGCAACCTTGGTCTTGGAGTAAAAAAGCCATGAGTTCCCTTAAACCTTATGCTCTAATATTGTACTACTTTGGTATTCTGTAATGGTTGAACTGCTCAATCACTGCTTTCTATTTCTGTCATTGTTTTTCCTTTTGGTGTTGCCTTTTCCTCACCTTTCGTATAGCTGCTTAATCATTAGGGATTTCTCAACTTTAACCTTTTCCTTGTTTTTAGGCAGCTCATCAGGTTGGTGAGGATGAGATAAGCCTGTCTACACTTGGGCGTGTCTACACTATTGATTTTAACTCTATGCAGCAAATAAATGAGGATACTGGAACAGCGCGTGCCATTCAGCGAAAACCAAACCCTTTAGCCAATACAAACACTAGTAAGTAAAGCTCAGGAGACACCAGGTGTGGCTCTACAATAAGCTAGCCATAGCTAATGTTTTGGGTTGGAAGGGACCTTTAAAGGTCATGTAGTCCAATTTATGCTGAGTTATCCACCAGTCTAGTACATAATATATTTCTTAATGGGTTCTGTGAAACCTCAAACTATTCGGATTTACGTGACTGAAGATACCTTTACTCCCAAACTCTAACTGTTGAAATGTATTCTTTTTAACCAAAGGCAACAGAAAATGCATTAAATTGGAAGGGGGATCTGGGGATGTTCCTGGCTTGGCATTTTCTGAAACAGTTTTGTTTGTACATGTCACGGTTTAGGGTCAGGGCAGCCCCTTAGACCTAACAGATGCTCTGTGTTAACCCCCCTCCCTTCCCCAAAGGGGAAGAGAAAAGGAATAAAGGAAAGAGACTTGTGATTAGAAAAGGACACTAGAACAGCTTGAATGATGATGATAATAATAATAAAATAGAATATGTACAAATATATACAAAACCAGTAGCAAACCTAACCCCCCTGATGGTAATTGCATCACCGTCACCACTGATGTTGTAGAGCAGGCACCGGGGGTCCCAGCCTGGGCCCCACAGTGGACGGGAGCTGTTCAGGAGTTGGATTCTGCTACCGGATTCATGAACACGGGATCGAAGGCAGAATGGACAGAGTCCTCCTTCGATACTCTGAGGAAGCCGTCCAAAAGGGAAGAAGAGCCCAGGAGTAGGAAGCCCTGCAGTACGAAGCCCTGGAGTAGGAAGCCCCCCGAATCCCTCAGCTTTATACCCAATATGAGGTATATGGGATCGAATCACTCGGTGGTCAGTTTGGGGTCACCTGCCCCCTCCACTCCTCCCTGCAGGTGTGGCCTTTCACTTTCCTGCACCCCCCAATGTGGTACACAAGATCCAGCAGTGGCCTCGGTCTGCATATCAATCCTTGGTAGTAACTCTAAACACGGGGTGTTATCACTGTTCGCAGCAGACACTGTCCGTTAAAACAGGCTGCTGACTTCAGAAAGTTCTGTTAGTTAGAAGTACTGAACTGAAAAGTAAAATCACTGAACATAATTAGTTTTGTTTTCACTCAAACCAAGACAGAAGGATGAGGGGTAATGTTTTTAAATTAGAAAGGAGTGGATTTAGATTAGAAATAAGGAGGACATTCTTTACTATGAGAGTGGTGGAGCACTGGAACAGGATGCCCAGGGAGGTGGTTGAGGCCCCATCCCTGGAGACATTCAAGGTGGGGCTTGACAGAGCTCTGAGCAACCTGCTCTAGTTGAGGACGTCGCTGCTCTCATCAGGGGGGGTTGGACTAGATGACCTCTAACCCAGACATTTCTATGTTTCTAAGAAAAAGACCATTAATTCTAAATGTACAGGTTGTAGTATTAGAAAGAATGAAATGAAATGAACAAAAAGGATGAGAAGTCCAACTGTTGGTGGTGCCTACCAAGGCTGGTGAACTGGCACCTGCTTAGGCTAGTGAACTTGAAAAATTGAATGAAAATGAGCCTGAAAATTTAAAGGAGAAAAGGGATTCTGTTAGTTCGGTAGTGGGGAAAATGAGGGATCAGAAACCTAGTATTCAAGCCCCTTTGAGGCAAGCAGTGGGTCCAGAAGGGGGTACTGTGTATGTACATGTTCCATTCACTACTTCAGATTTATTAAATTGGAAGCAGTCAGTGGGATCTTATAGGAGTAACCCTGAATGAATGTATAGTACTATCCAAATTGTAATGATGACTCATAATCCTAACTGGAGAGATATACAAGCTCTTTTGGAATATGTATTTACTACAGAAGAAAGGAGGACTATTTTGGAAAAAAGCTAAGGAGAAGGTGATTCAGGAACATGGAGGTGCCTCTAATATGGACATATATCTCCCTAGAAATGATCCAGAGTGGAATCCAAATACCGAAGGAGGGTAGAAAAGTCTAAAAGATTATCAGAAGTATATTTTGTATAGGATTAAAAATGGAGTACAAAACCCAAAGAATTTGTCAAAACTATGAGGTAAATCGGGGCAATAATGATGTGCGGAATCAAACTCTACAACTCGAGCTAGGTTATAAAGTAGGCATGTTTATTACAGCGCCGGGCGCAAGGAGGATCGTTCCTCCTAACTTGCGCACCGTACTTCAAAGCAAGCAATTATTTATAATGAGAAACATACAGATTCATTGGCAAAGGAGGGGTTATTACAATTAATTCCAGGAATAGGTG
>JANIJG010023200.1:0-46820 GCA_024611175.1 Megaceryle torquata
AATACCTCACTGGTCAGTTTGGGGTCACCTGCCCTGTCCGCTCCTCCCTGCAGGTGCAGCCTTTCACTCTCCTGCACCCCCCAGTGTGGTACACAAGTTCCAGGCACTGGCCTTGGTCTGCACACCAATCCTTGGTAGTAACTCTAACCATGGGGTGTTATCAACTGCCAGCAGCAGACACTGCCTGTGAAAACAGGCTGCTAACTTCACAAAGTTCAGGCAGTTAGAAGAACTGGGCTGAAAAGTAAAGTCACTGAACAGAATGGATTCTGTTCTCACTCAAACCAGGACAGTTGGAGAAGAAAGAATTATGAAGGAGGACCTCCTCGGGTACTCAGGAGGTAATTACAAAATAAAACAAAGCAACATCTTCTTGTTTCTGCATGAATACAGCAGATGAGAAGGTGTCTCATGTTTACTGACTTAGTGACAGGAGACAAGCCTGCGTTTCACACAAGCTATCTCTGCAGTATTGCCAAATGCTCAATGCAAAAGGCAGAAAAATAGATTTGTTAGTAGTTATTTCTTTTGGCTGATGTCCATAAATGCTTAATCTCTGAGTCATTAGATGGCAGGTGATTGCACATATTTGTGTTAAAACATTTTCACTTTTTACAAATCCCAAGTTTCTACCTTTGGACCACTGCTGAAAGATACTGGTGGCAGCTCCTTGTATTCATTCCTAAAACAGGCAGGGTTACACTAGTATTGTAGGAAACTTCCAGCTGAAATGAAGTAGTTAATGAACTAAGATCTTTGACCGTAAGACTGTCTTGTAATAGAATCAGATGAAACTCTACAGGTGATAGTTTGCTTTGGTTTTGGTCGCACACATTTTTGCTGGTGTTGACCAAGATGGTAGAAAAATGGCCCTGAAGAGTTTATAAGTGGCTGCAGAAAGACTGGTTTGCTATGGGGAATTTTCCAGTGATGCTCTGTGTACTGTGGTGCTACAGTGCCTGCAATGGCTCCTTCCTGCTGACTGTCTTGAACGAGGAGAGGCAGTTACTCCTGGTGGCACCAGCTCTGGGGCTCTACATCAGTTCAGAAATGGCACTGCCTTCTGTCCTGTCTGCTCCCGAGCTCCTACAGTGGCCATGCCATGGTGGGAGCTTAGGCACAGCCCCTCATGCCTGTGCACACAAGCACACGGACATCATCACGATGTCCCCCGGCAGCTCCACTTCCCTGTCTTTGGTGTCATCTGTCCATGTATCAGCTGTGATAATCATCATTGCCTCGCCTGGTTCCCAGCCACCTCCACCCTCTGTGAGCCTTTCCACACTGTGAGCCTGCAGCCTGGGGAGCACATTCCTGGATCATGGTTTCTGCTTTGTACTTCTTGATGACAAACTAGGATTTACCTCGCATTTTCTCAGAATGGAAAGAAAGGTCTGTTGATTACCTTCAACCATTAACAGTAATTTGGTTCAAACAGAGGCTGTAGTGGCAGCTCATTCTAGCCTTGAGTTGATGGCTGTGATGGGCCATTTGATACTTTTATATGTTCTGAGCTGGTGCCTTCATTAAATACTTTAGTGCTCTGCTGAAAATCTGCCTTCATTTTTACAGAAAATGAAGAAAGACATTTGCATTATATGAATATATATTTTACACTTGAGAGAGCCCTTAAAAACATAATTTACACACCATTTGTTATCCTGTGCAGCATGCTGCGTATTAGAGATGGGGCAAAAACACTGTAAAGTCTGTGACTGGCCTTCAAAGGCTGCATCTGGTGCCTGCCCTGTTCCTTAGTGGTAGCACGTAGATGCCAGAGGACCCCAGAGAATTGCCCTATTACAGAACCAGTATAGCACCACTTACAGCAGCACAGCTCTAGACTGTTCCATACTGGTTAATGTCTCAGTTTTACTACACATGTCAGACTTTTAGATCCCCTGTGCCGTCTTCCATCATTTTTCATCTCTTGAATGTTCTGTAGCTGAGTAACTCAGTGCTTGTGTCAGAAGGTATGAAGCAGACAAAGAGGCTCCCTTAGATTATAGCAACTTTTTGCCTGTCAAAAAGCTTTCCTGTGTAGGAGGGGAGGCATGAAGGTTTCCTGCAGTCCTCTGATAGCCTCCCTTACTCTGCCCCAGCAGTGCAGATTTGGTTATAGGGCAGTAAAATGCCTTCTGAGTTTTCTGGAAGCTCGTGCAAGTGTTTCCAATCGAACAACATTACTGTTCCATTCCCCTCAGTGATTTGCATTTGTGTATATGAGCAGTAAGGAAAAAGTATATTTTGCTTTTTAGCTCTGACTAAGGGAAACTTAAATGCACTTTCTGGGCTCTGAACTGGTGAACTTAGATAGCTCTTTACCCTTTTTTGTCTTCAAGTTGGCTGTTATGCCTTGAAAATAGGTAACTCTTCTTCTAGTCCAAAACCTGAAGTGTCTGCATCTTTTATAGGTATAGAAGAGATCTTTTTACTTTTAGTTTTGAATAGCTCAAAGGGCTGTAACTGGCTGGTGTGCATGTGTTATACAGATCTTTTGTGCTTAATATAGAAAAGGTATGAGCCTACTGTAGCCCACAAGGTAGAGCCCTTCCTCTGTAACTCGAGTTGGAGCAATTTCCATATTCTCTGCTGGAGGCTAATGGCTCAGACCCTAATGTGTTCATTAAGATGGCAGCTGCTGAAGTAGCACCTTCAAAATGAGTTGTGTATGAACTCTAGGTGCTTGATTCTTCTATTGAAGAAAGATGTATTAAGGATAGGTAAATTATTCTGCTTTGTGCCTGCCTGGAGATCTCCATTTGGATTAAGGAAAACCTGAGTGAGATGACAAGGAAAAAGTTTCTCATTCTGAACATCTTGGATAAATTACTGATTGTACCTATACACAAACCTGTCTTGAAAAAACTCCTATGGGGCTTTGGTGCAGAAAAAGTGAAGTCTTTATCTTCTTTTGCAGTTCAGTAGGTAGTGTTAATCAAAATATAATATAATTAGATACTAAATAAACACTTTAATGATTTATTTTATAATTCTCACAGCTAATTTTCTGTCCTTATTGTAAATTACTCTCTTCTTCCTTGCTTAAGGGATTTAAAGACAATGTCTATCGACAGAGAAGAAAGTACTTTGTGGATGTTGCCATGAGCTATAAATAGTAAGTACTGGCATAATTCTTCCCCATGCTGCTGACTAGTTAGAATTCATGCTCTACTTATTTCTGCGGGATGAAGTTTAACAGTAGACAAAGTCATCCTTTAAACTTTGACTAGTTTAGTATAGGCTATAAGTGACAAACCTGATGCTTGAAATCCCATTACATTTTTGGTACGGATGCAGGCAAGTAAAGCATGCGAAAGGTAAGCACTACCTCTTCAGCATTTCATTTATAGCTGCTTAAACTTAAGAAACTCTTACAAATGCTTGCACGTTTTGATGGCAAACAGACGCACTGCTCAATTGCACATATCTAGTATTCCTATGTAGTTGATCAAGCTCACTAAACCCCAAAATTATTATTTTCTTTTCATGTGCTTACTATACTGGACTCTGCAAAGTGCTATTTATCAATTTTGCCAACATAGCTCTAAATTTCTGAGAATTCAGTCCATGGCTTTCTCTGCAGTTAGTGCACAAATAAACTGCATGTGTTTTCTCATTTTGATTTTTTTTTTCCCCCAGTGTCAAGTCAGTATTTGCAATTTGCTACCATCCCTGGAAGTTAGGAAACTTTCTGTGCTACCTGCAAATACTTACTGTATTGCAATTTTCTTGTTACAGAAACTTTCAACTAATTCTAATCATACTCTAGGTTTTATTTGCAAGAGGCCTAAGCCCTCATTCTCAAGGCAAAGAACATATAAATTTCATGTTCTTTTCCATTTACCACACTTCTTCAGGTTTTTAATAACTGTCCTTTGAGATTTCTGCTTATGTTGTTTAAAGAATATGAAACACAACAATTTTTTCTGCCTTCACAGAAGGCATGTCTTGTCAGGAAGCAATTCAGAAATGGATTTTTGAGGGATTTTTTTTTTCTTTTTTTCTTTTTTCCTTTTTTTCTTTTTTCTTTAATATATATAAGGCTACTGTATATGGGCTGCAGAATGCTGGGGAACAGGAGGATTAACTGCTTTGTGACCATATAATCCTAATTATATTTCTCCTTTACTTTTGTCCCATTCCTGTTGTTAAGCTATTACCAATCTCAGAAATGTGTAAGTGGTAGTATTGTTTCCCCTTTTTTTCTGCCCACGGTGGCATTTGTGTATCTGGGTGCTCATGACGTTCATCCGACTCACTGAGCTGCTCCCTGCTGGGGGCAGGGTTCTGGCTGGTGGAGAAGGTCCCTAGGCTGACCAGGTAAGTCCTAAACTTAGCCAGCTTTCAATTGTGCCAGGTGGTTGGTTTTGTGTTGGTGTTTTAATTTTTTTTTTTTAATTTTTTTTTAATTTTTTTTTTTTTTACAGCTGATTGATTTATTACCATTTTTTCAGTGTAATGCTTGCAGTAGAGTTAGTGCTTCTTGCCTAGCATTTGTTGCAGAGTGAAATGTCAAGCAGGTATCTGTGAGGGTGAGGGCAGACTGTGTGTGCTCCTAGAGCTCTTTCAGTAGGTTGGATAGTTCTCCATTTACCCATGACGGTGGCTGTAGTACCATCCATTTTCACAGCTGCTAAGCTGCTGGAAATAGCTTCCTCTCTTCTCCCTCTCAGCTGCCTAAGTGCTATAAAGATAATGCAGTTGGCTCACTAAGCAGTGGTTGATCTTCTGCTAAAAAGGTGGGGATTCTTTTTCCCTAAAACCAGTGGGAAAATCCTGTAGAGTAATCCTGAGTAAAACAAGCAAAACAAAACAAAACAAAACCCAAACAGATAAAGGAGAGGAAAAAATATTTTCTTTCCTTATATTTTGAAGGCTCAAGAACCATTTCTGCAGGCACATTACAAAAAAAACCCAAACAACCCAAACCAGAGGTTATCTGGGGGCCAGATCTTGTCTTGGAAGTACTCTTTCATCCCACTAATCTTTTCAAACCTTTAAAAGATTTCAAACTCTTCCTATTATTGCAAGCAGAGGGAAAACAAGATGCTTCAAATATTTTTGGCTGAGGCCACAAAATGACCGGCAGGCTAGTTCTTGGGGCAGTTACTGAAGATGTGCCAAAATCTTGTTCTTACTCCCCAGGACACCTGCAGTTCTTATCTTAACCTCAGGGATGTGCTGCATATCTACTAGGCTGTACATCCAGTCTGTCTCTGGGTGTGCCTGTAGAGACAGCTCAGACAGAGCTGTCATCTCAGACCCTCAGCATCCTACAGCTCAGCCTAAGCCATGCTGAGAAAAGGCAAATCAGCTCAGGGAGGACTCTATTGCTACAGCTAAGCTGTTTCTGCTACCCATGCTGGGGAGCTCTGAATAATATAGGTGTCTTGACACTACATTGCAGTCTTGTCACACTCTCTTCTGTCCTCTAATGGCTATTTACTTATTTATACAAAAAAGAGCAGCTCTTTTGTAAGGACTGCTTCCCTTAGGGATAAATTCAGAGCATTGTCATGAACTTCTCAGTGTCTTCCAGGTAAGTGACCTTCCTATCACTTGCTGAGGCTTGATGCATTTCTACTTTTCATTTTCCATTTCTCAGTGTTAAAAAAAAGCAAACCCACACTTGTTTCCTTAAAAAAATAGCAGAGTAGCAGAGAGATTTGGCTGCAAAGAATTGGCTCTGTAAAAAAATTGTTGAGTTCAAAATCCAGGATCAGCATTTCTTTTATGAATTGCTAGTGTTCTGTAGTGGTAGATGCTCTGCTTTGCTTGAACATAAAGAGGCCTCTGTAGTGGAGAGAGAAAGAAAAACACTAAAAAGTGAACTTGGAGGAGCAGATAATTGCTGCTGCTTGGTGTTAAAGGGAGAGATGTGTTAATAGAGTACAGCAGTGAAGATCAGCTGTATGAAATAAATGGACCAAAAAAAAATTTCTTCCCTCCTTTACATAGCTTCTTTCCTAAAGATAGTGAAGATGTGTTAATCTTGCTAATTAGTCCTTTGAGACTGATTAGGGATTGAAAAAGTGTTGAGAAAATTAAATCCAGAGGAAAAATACCATTTAAGAGTGAATTTATAATGTGAGTTGGTGGTTCATGAGAATGGCAAAATGGAAAGATTTTATTTTAATGAGGGGAACTAAAAATTCCAAATAGGTTAGCTTGTTGAATGATCTTCCTCAGCCACAAGAAAACTGGCTATCCAGGCTGGCCATTTCCATGATTTATTGAAATGTTTGAGTGCAAGGTGGGTCTTGTTGATATAAGAGGGTAAGAAAAATGAGATTTGCAGAGCTGAGTGATAAAGGCATAGGGCCTCTCTCAAGTCTGTCTGCCTTGATCCTCTAGATAAAGCAGTATCATGATCAGCTGGAAATAAGATCATCTCTCTGAGGCATAAATCCTATTAAGGAGTTAAAAATTCCATTAACCTTACTTCAGTACTAATGAATTAATTGAAACAGTAAGTTATAATCCTTTTAGTGAGCAGTGACCAAGTGTCAGATCCTTGACTGTGTTTATACTTCCTCTAGTGACAGGCTAAATAGAAAACTGAGTTTTTCCATTGGTGCACACATTTCTTCCTCTTTGCTGGGCCACTGCTGACCCATACTGACAGTAGAGTTCAGGTTTAAGGAAAAGGGACAAGGCTACTGCATGGTATTCTGGCAACCCCAGGTGGACAGAGTAGCTACCTGCTTGTATCTGTCACGTACAGTACAATTTAGAATAGCTGTGTTACATTTTCCATGAGCTGGCAGCAGCTTAAGGTTGGTAGTGTAAAGGTGAAGACATGCTAGACCTGAAGGACTGATTCCCACTGCAGAATGGGCACAGAACCGGTGCCGCTTCTGTTGATGAGAAATGCTTCACTAAATGTGTTGCAATTCTTGTCGTGTCTGCAGAAGAGTGGCTGAAGGGGAACTAGTGGATGTATTGGATGTTCCGTGAGTCCTTAACAAGCATGAGTAGCTCATACAAAGTAGCCTTTGACTGACAGATAACCGCCATGGATCAAAATCCTTTGATATAGTGAAAGGCAAGGGGATTAAATGGTAAGTTTTCAATAAAGATGAGGGGACAACCACAATGAATGTAGAGCAGATGGTCCTCTCGTGCATGTAGGGACTGCATAGCAGGAATTGCACGTGACGTGAGAGCAAATTGCTTGTTACCTCATATGGTGGAGACAGGACTGTGAACTGGGCAATGATTGTGATGGAGAGGCAACCCCCAGCAAAAGCCTAGCACTGCAATTCTCCTGCTGCAGTGGGATTCCCTGTGTCCAATACTCCGCTCACCTTCTGTCTGTAATACTGGGGAAGCTGCAGCCCTGGGCTGGGAGTGCCCATGTTGCCAGCCCTGTGGCAGGGGAGTGGGAGATAGGGACTGATGGGGTGGAGGAGGATCCTGGGAATCCCTTTGCCAATCAGTACTTTGTTACAGTGAGGGAAAAGAGGATACCTGAGGAGAAGGCAGATTACACAGATTACATACTAAGGATTGTGAACATTAAATCCAGAGAAAGATTATAAAGTTTCTAGGGGCAATTAATGATGTCAGATGATGGCGTGTGACCATGGCATGGGAGATTCCCTACAGCTAAATACAAGGCAGTGCAAATTAGAAGGAGCCCTTCAGGCTCTTCACACTGTCAGTTGGTTTTGAATTAGCTGTGACCACTCAAGACAAATTGTAGATGTCAGTGACAGATTACCATGTGCCCTGGAAGGTTCCTGCTTCACAATTTCTGTACATTTGTGTAAGGGGAAGGAGGTAGAGGAATGCTGCAAAATAAACAATAAATAGATATATTTAGAGGCTTCATATCACCTGTTGGCTCTTGAGGTGAGCTTCCTTATGATGTAGTCCTGCATGAATTGGGGGTTCTAAACAAATCTGCACAGGTAAGCAACAGTCTAAACAATAAATATATATATAAATTAGACCCACACATTTCTAAACATGTAATTGTCTAATCTTCACTTTGTAAAATGCTAGGTAATGATGCTCTGTGAATATTTTAAAGAGTGCATAGAGCCTGTGGTCTGCTGGTGGTCTTACTGAATCTACAAGTTAGACTGAATCAGGATCTTCAGCTAACCACTTGCAAAAGCATCAGTGGCAATAAATGGAGAAGTATTATTCTGATATAGGAATGTGGCATATAAGAAATCCATCTTTCTACTATAATGTGTACAAAGATTAAAAAATAATCTGGTTAATAAGAAATACAGTTCTTAAATGAATGTAGTATGTACAACATAACATCAAGTAGTAATTCTAAGAAAAGAAATATAGCTGTAATTTTCAAATAGTTTTTAATAGTTTTAATAGTCTCTGCGTGCCTTTTATCTATTTAAATAATACTCTCCACAGAAAAGTTGCCATCCACAGTCTGTTTAGGATCCGTTTGCATTCAAATGTATTTTGTATTACTTTATTTTTACAGTGGTCAACCCATTCCCAGAGTGGAATATACAGCTGAAGAAATTAAAACATGGGGGGTGGTATTTAGAGAACTCAGTAAACTCTATCCTACCCATGCTTGTCGTGAATATTTAAAAAACTTTCCTCTGCTGACCAAGTACTGTGGATACAGAGAGGATAATGTGCCTCAATTGGAAGACGTTTCTGTTTTTCTTAAAGGTAAGATTCATATTTGGTTTCTCAATAGATAACAGTTTCATGAAAGCATTCATTTTTGTTAGTATGAAATAAAAAGGACATTGAAAGAAAAGACTCCCAGCTTTGTTGGTGCACTTTGGTTCAGCCTGAAGTATCGTTCTGTTTTTGACGTTCTTCATGACAGAGAGTTTGTTGAGTCAAAGCAGTTTTATGTGTGCATTTGCAAGTACTAAGTTGAGGAGAATTAAACGGCTGAACGTGTGCCACATGATGTTACTTTGCACAGGGAGAAAAATCCTTCAATACTGTGAAAAGACTATTGCTATGGGGTGGGAGTTCTGATAACCACAGTGGGCATCCCCCAAATACCCAGGCAGGTAAAAGAGGGAATAAAATGCCAATATAACTGAGAGCAGGACTGCATCAAGAGGAGAGCATATTTGGCACATTGTTGTATAGTCTGATGAATATGAATGAGGCTTTCCTGAGTGCTCAGGACCTCACAAAGCTAGTGAATTGAGAACACTTTTGTTACCTTACAGTTTTTCTAGACAAAGGTATTCAAACCAACTTTGAAGTATCTCGGACTGTTTTCACTAAATACAAGCCAGCAATGCAAAATAGTTCTTGTATGTAATAGGTGAAAATGAGATGGGGTGATCTTCAGCCAAGAGTCTCTGTGTCATATTTGTGGTAGAATAATTAACAAGATCATTACTTGTCCTCAGAAACTGATATAATAATATATGTATAATATGATCTTTTATTATTTCCTTCAATTCAGAAAGGTCTGGCTTCACAGTGAGACCAGTTGCTGGATACCTTTCTCCCCGAGATTTTTTAGCTGGCTTAGCATATAGAGTTTTTCACTGTACTCAGTACATACGACATGGCTCAGATCCTCTCTACACACCAGAACCGTAAGTTGCTACATTTGCTTTACTGCTGAAAAAATATGCTTGCAAGATTCTTAAAAACCCCAACTGATATTGCCAAGATTGAAAAGAGGAGCTTTTCTGCAAATGTAAAAATCTACTTATGCAGTTGATGACAAAACCCTTTACCTTGGTGAGCCAGAATTTAATTCAAAGGCTTCTTTTGGACTTTTTTACAAAGGTTTTAAATAACTGGGTTATTTATATGGTAGGTCAAAAAATTCTATCTGGATTTTATTTCAGTGGAAAATGGAATTTTCAACTAAACATTTTGAAAATGTATCCAAAATTTTACTTTCTGTTGGACAACTAAGGAAAGAAGTAAAAAACAAAAACCCCAAATCCTCAGAAAGCAAGTTTCTTTTAGAATTATAATTTGGTCTTCTTGTGTCCCTATTTATCTTTTTTGGGCCAGACTCCACAACTGAACTTCATTTCTCTTCTGCAACACATTGCAAGCAACTCATGAAGAACTGTTCTCTCACCCAGAGAGGATATTAGATAGGAAGCCTGTTACAGGGAACGTGATAGAAATAAGAGACACTTTAATTATGACTTTCATGGGACAGCATTGCAGCTTTTCCAAAACAGAATATTGCGAGTTTGGATGAAATATTTTGGCATTTGGTCTCTTGATGAAAAGAGAGGGAAAAGAAGATTGAAGCAATTGTAGTTCTTGTCTTGTATTATATATGGTGTTCTCTCTGCAGTAATAACAAAACAATACATGTCAGTTAGATAATATGGAGGTAGTTTTACCAAAGGCATCTGCTGATCTTGTAACCACAGGAATGACATTTTCACAGTGAATCAGTCATCAGGTGGTTAACATAAAACTGTAGCTGTTGTTCAGTGAGTTTGGACAATTTGAATGTATTTTATTGTTGCCAAAATTTTCACAGAGGGTTTATACATACATATTCAAGTCCAGTCCTGTAAATATTTGGACCCGTGCCTAACTCTGATTTCACGAAGAGACTGCCAGAACCATGGAGTAGTATTTTTGGATCTAAAAAGATTAATGGAATCCCATCTTAAACTGCATCTAACAAGTCTCTGATTTTATTCTAGGAGGAGTCACCAGGTGGTGCTGTTACACACATACCTACTTTTTTCCTCAGCACGTGAACTAGACAAAAGTATTTGCTGAAACGCTGTGAGGCTAGTTTTGTGTGAGTGTTTCTTTTGGGAAGGAGGTGGTAATCCCTGAAAGGATTCATTCACCTTGGAAGCCTTTGTAACTAGAACATTAATCTCTTGAATTTGTAGGCAAATTACTACAATGTAAAATCCTGAAAGAAGGGCTTGGATATTTAATGCTGGACCTCTTCTGGTCTATCTGAAAATATCTACAGATATTTAAAAAAAAACAAATGATACTTAGGAAGTGTATGATTCCTCTCCTATGGGAAGCCAGTGCCTCAGATTACAGCATCTGCCAAGGATTCAGCAAAGGAATTAGGACATTTATTAACTTAATACAAACTAGAAGAACATTTTCATCTATTGATGGGGGATTTAGGTACATAAGTCCAACAGGAACAAAAAAGGGAATCAAGAGTGTCTGTGCTTTTGCTGATACTTTCTAGTTCATTGACTTGTATATTTGAGACCCCCGTAGTTTTTGGGATGCTGTTTACATTTGGAATTAAGCAGTGTATCATAACTGATCCTTAGTAGTAACACCAACTACTTTTTTGGTAACCTTTGTGGTCAGGATGTCTGGAGAGTCACTGTGTAGTAGTAATAGTACAGTTATGATGATTTTTATTCCTTATCGGGGCTGATCTTAAAAATCCAAGTTATGATCTTAACACCTTTAGATATAACTGAGGAATTAAGTTGTCATTTTTGCATGATGTTATTGTCTTCTTGCAGACCTACTCATTAACATCAATTAAATAACGTGGATATAAGGAACTATAAGGAACTCCATAGGGAAATTTTGCAAATCCTTTTTAAAATGTGGGGGGTTCTTTTGTTTTTGTTTTTGGTTTTTTTTGTAAGATGGAGCATATAGTATTGTCAGAAATGTAGAGTGAAATCCTGGCTTTATTTTTAAATCGACAGCAAAATTAAATTGACTTCAGTGGGGACAGCTCTTCATCTTCCACAGTAGCTACAATGCCCTGAGATCTGCTGGTTGATGTATGGGGCCATAATGAAGTTTGCTGCAGGTCCCTGCTTGGTGAATGTTGCATTTCAATGATATAAACCTGGTAAAAAGACTCCCTTTGACTTCAGTGGGCTTTCCATCAGATTTAACACCCAGGCTATAGAGCTAGATACAAATTAGAGAGTTCATTTGGTGTGATCTGTATCACTGCTATATGCATTTTAAAACATTTCTTCCTGAGTTTCATTATGCTTCTGCTGCATTCACAGAGCTATATAGATTTCCTCTGTTCTGCTAACTAATTTACTCCAAGAAAAATCTTTTGCTGTGAAAAGTACATTACAAAAATCTTATTTTCTCTGAGCAATGTGTGTGAATAAATTAAAGGAACTTAATTATTTTCTGAATAAAACAAAACAAAAGAATCAAGCCTTGGTAGCTAAGCGAAGAATTATATTGTTTAGACTATCTGTAAAGGGCCAGACTGGCAGGGAAATCTCAGAGGCTCCAGTGACAATCCCAAATGCTGGTTCATGATTGTGCCTGGAAGATATGTGGGTTGGGTGTTTTGTTGGTTTTTTTTTCCATATGCTTTTTATTTCAAGCTCCCCTTTCCTCTTTCTAACTGCATGTTCAAAATACTACTTTCCATAGTATTAATGGAAGAATCTACAAGCTAAAGGGCATGAGAGAAATATGTTCTGCCTTGTCTTCCTCTTGCCAGGAGAGACAAGTTAATGGGGCTAGGCTTTGTCTGTTCTCATTTTATTTGCAAGGGTAGAAGTGACACAAAGAGCCTGTGTCCCAGTGCAGAACTAGCAATAACATTTTGCTTATTTCTTTCTGAGAATTGTGGCTTCTGCATAGGAGAATAGAGATGTAGACACTGGCTCAGATGCCAATAGTAGTGATGCTGCTATAGAGGCCTGCCTGGAGGCAAACATGCTTGCTTGAAGCCAGGCCCACTGTATCTTCTTTGCTCTTGTTATTTGAACTACTGATGTGAAGTTAACTGTAGCTGAACTGATGCAGTGCAGCATAGGTGAAGTTCTCAGCAATCAGTGTTGATTTCTCCAGTAAAGGTGAGAATTTGAGTTAGAGGTCTGAACTTCCAGAGAATGGGCTTTCTGGCCCATTTCTGTTTTGGAAGGTGATAGTCAGAGGAGTCGGGTTCCTCCAGTGAATTTTTTGGTACAGGGAGTTCTCTAGGTGTATCTGTCAGACTGCAAACTCTGTTTCACTGCTGTCCTTTGTATTGTTAGGGAGCTAAATCTTGGAGGACGGAAGAAATTGTTGCGACTGGCACTGAATTAATTAAAGAAGGGTCATTAACCTTTGAGGATTATCCACTCAAGTGATGCAAACTATCTCCTGAACAAACAGATAGATACCATGCAGAGACAGCCAAATTTTCAAGTCTGAGCTCCAGTGAGAAAGGGAGTACTAGCTACGCTATGGGTCTTGTGGTAGGGAACTTTGATCATCTTGCAAGACTCAGAGCATCACCAAAGGGTCTCCATTATGTGGAGATCATGAAAAATAAGCCTTCCTACCAGCCACTTTTGAAGAAATTGGGATTTTCCCAGTCTGTGAAAGGATGTGCAATGATGTAGAAACGAGGGAGGAAAGATCTTACTTTCAGGAAGAAGGACAAGCTTTACCAGGCAGTGGAAAACAAATGCAAGCATTTTTCCTTATGTAAGTATGATGTCTGATGCTGTTCCTGGCCAGCTGTACATATCAAACGTGTTTCATGGGTATTGACTAAAATTACTGTTGTGCAGTATACTTGAGCACTCAGCCTGTATAGCTACAACTAAATTTCTAGTCCATGGACCCTGTTTGTTGTCACGCACAAGTATCTGTTTACCTCTCTTGCTTCTTTGGGAAATATGTATGCCTACGAAGAAAGAGAAGTGAGATTTGGCAATTCCTCTCTACTGTTGAATGAATTACTCGTATATGAAATTGGCTCAGATTTGTCATGCACAACTTCAGAGTGGTGTTTGTCTCACCAAAAAGTGTGAATATAACACGAGCAAATGTTGCTAAGCATCTGTCAGTGAGGCTGTCTGGGCTAATAAGAGAGGCTCGTATGTAAACCTTAATACTGGAACTATATTTGATAAGCTTTCGGTGAGGCAAGCTAGGAATTGCAAAAATGCTAATAATCATTTGCATGCATTCAGGAACTACTATCTACTAACCATTTACCTAGACACAGTTGGTGCAGGCTTTTCAGTGAAGAATACTGAGTATGGAGACTTTAAATTGTATAGAGGGTTGTTTTTCTGTTAATGATTTATCTGAAGTGTCAGATTCTGTGTCTTTTCAAACAGAAATAGTTTATAAAAGACAAATTGGATGATTCTGGATAGAAGGCAGAAAACTTGATGTTTTCTCCCTGCCTTTAAAACATTTGTTTACAGCTTAGGGAAAAAAAAAAAAAGGAGAAATGTCTTTGAAGAGACAAAAGCAAAGGAAATGTCAGATCTGATTTTTAAAGTGAACTTTACTACCAAGTCCATTATTTTCTGTGAACAAATGCACCAAAACTTTTGGAATTGTTTGAGAGCTTTTGTAGATGATGCATGTGAACTTTCGTTAGGTTGGTTAGCAGTTTTTTGTACAGTTACATCTGCACTTTGTCATGACTAATAATGCATTTACAGGTGTGGACAGCAGTTCTTTCTGAAATGACTCAAATTCTTTGCTTTTTTGGAAGTCTTCATGGTGAAAAGTGGACTGCGTAACAAAGTGCTAGTAATTGCATTAGGACCTCAGGCCGGATGAGAAGTGAATCACATGGAAACTGCTGTAAATTTTGCCCTGAATTTCTAGTGACACATGGCAAAATGTTTGGTTGTGGAGCTGTACCCAGGTGTGGAAAGGGGAATGGAGAGGAGGAGGAGGAAGGAACGTGTTGGATTTTGAACTTGATTCATGTGAAGAGAAATGCTGAAAATTGTACATGTGAGACACCTGGCATTCCTTTGGGCAGTTCAGACTTCATGGTACTAAACCTGGACGACAGCAGTGATCAGGCCCTCCCACTCATTCTGGAAATGATGGGGAAATAACAGAACATGTTGGGTTAGGTGATACATAACCCATTTAATAGAAGCACATATGTATGTTCTACAGAACCATACAGAGGAAAGAAATATTCCACTTTAAAAAACATGTTTAATGTTACGACTTTTAAAGTAAGGTTGGAGCCATGTAAAATGACTTACGTCAAATTAATTATGGAATAATTATGGCATTAATTTATGTAATGACTCTCTTTTCATTTTCATTCCCTTAGGGATACGTGCCATGAACTCTTGGGACATGTGCCTCTACTTGCTGATCCCAAATTTGCTCAGTTTTCACAAGAGATAGGACTTGCTTCACTGGGAGCATCTGATGAAGATGTTCAGAAATTAGCCACAGTGAGTCAAAATCTTTTTGTGGCATGCTCTATCATCTGTCCTCCTCTGGTTGATGAAGTGATGTGCATTGTCTTATTAGAGCTGACTGCATTTTTAGGTTGCAAATGACTATGATGTGACAGTCACAGAACTTTAGGTATTTTTCCTTTTTTTGTTACTAAGAGCAATGCTGAACACAGTAGTCATGGTTAGATTTGCTTTTTACATGCAATAACCACCAATTTTCAGGGCTAGCTGAGATGGACTTTTTCTGCTTTAAGGTGCTGAAAACAAGTAAGCAAGGCAATTTATTAAAAAAAAAAAGGCATTTTCATGTGTGCTTTCAGCTCTACAATAGCCACTTTGGCTCTTAGCACTGCTATTTCTGTACTCTATTGTGTTTTGCAGCTGTTCCTTGTGCTGTAGTGTGTGATGGATTTTGAGGTGATGTTGCATCCTTGCTGCTGCTCCTGTTGGAGAATACGTAGTTGCTAAGCCAAAGCTGTGCAGCATTAGATCTAGACTGAGGTCAAGTGCCTCAACAGCTGGTTGTGAGATGGATTCTATGTTGCATCAAATGAGGCATACTATCTGGAAGAGGTTGTCTGTAAAGACATTAGATGCTACTGACCAACTTGAGCCTTCTTGGCCCTTGTGTGAGGGACCCTCAGGTTGCACTGAAGGGCTCTGTTAGATTGCCAGGACTCTCAGCTCCTGCCCATCTGTCAGCCCTGCTGTATTGCTGTTTCCAAATAATTCCTATGCAGCCCTTTGCATTATTATATAGGTTAAATGACCCTGGTCTATACAACTTACTTTGTTCAGTTGTTTTAACTTAGTATATGCTTCCTTTTGTGGATCTTGTTAAAACTCATGTTGCAAATAATTTAATTAACTATATTGTATTAAAAAATAACTTCATATTTAAATATTTTATCTCTTGAAAAATTCTGTGCAGATTCAACAGCAGAACTGTTACTTGAAAACTTTCCCAGCATACTACTGTTTTTCTACCCAAGAAGTGCAGTGGGGATTTAAAAGGTTGGAAATAAGTGTTGAAGGTGGATTCAAATGAGGTTAAATTAAACTGTAATAGTTTTGTTACACTGGCTTAACAGTGGCTTAGAGTCCCATGTACTGAAAGGGTCATTTGTACCCATTTGTTTGATTTTAATCCCGTACCCCTCCAGAAAAGGCCACAATATTTACTTAATCAAACCATCCTCACTCCTTAGTTACACAGGCTTGATGTCTTGCTCGTGGCCAGTTCCTCTTACATGCTTCAGGGTGTGTTCCTTGGTTTTCTAACAGATATCTACTGAGAAGAGAATGTTGTTTGTATGGAGGAGTCATGAAAGTTGTGTGTCTATTTGCACATTTGCTAGGAATAGAATTACTAGGAAGCAGACCTACCTTGTCACGACCTGCAGCCTTAAGAGAAACTATCTAACTGTCTGTCCCGGGAGGTACTTTGAGGAAAACAGAATCTTGGAGTCTTTCACCCAGAAATAACCTTGGATGAGATGGGCTTATTGCAGAGGACAGTGTTGGGACTGATCTGTTTGGGGAAATAGATTAATATAAAGTGACCTCTAAATATTATATAAATGCTTTTACTCCTCCCCCTCACAGAAGTTCCCAGTTATGACTGACTGTGTCATCTGAACAATGAGCTGCTTCTGAATCACAAAGCCAAAAATAAAAGAAGACAGCTGAATCACTTTCCCTTATCACACTGAGAATTTGATATCTGAGTCAAAGTTGATTCCTCCTCCCATGCTGGAAATAACTCTTTCAGGTGGAAGAGACATTTAGAGAGAGACGTAAGGTAACCCAGATGGTGTTATTTTCTGTAGAAGCACAGTGAGGGGCTCTACTCCACTGGGCCAGGTGCTTGACAAATACAGAGATGTTACTTTCCCTAAAATTTGCTATGTAAACAGGCAACTTGAGAGCAAGTAGAAAGAACGAGTCTCAGCAGTGAGGGTGAGGAGGCCAAGAAATTCATTCAGCTGGGCAGCAAATGTCACCTGAGGTGCTATTAACTGACTTGCAACATTCAGTCCCATTTCCATCCTAGATAAAAAACGAGCTGAGAAATGCCAGCCAAGAGTCTTAACAGGAAAAGCAGTGCAGGTTCCAGCAAGGCAACTTCAAAGTAAATAGAGAAACAAATGAATAGGGAGAGAACATGCATATTAATGAGCCTGAAGCAATATGCCGAAAGCAAGCTTGCCATTAGCATGACCTGTTTCAAAAGGTGGTGACATTAACAGCTGAGCCATTACAGGGAGTACAATGGCTTCAGGAAGAGAGCCATTCATTCCTAACACCTCTTAGGAATTCAGACCAGAAAGGGAAGAATTATTATAGGTGATTTCATAATCTTTTGCTCCATTCTGCTCTCAAAAGCCACCACTTGACCTCCTTGATAGATCTGCTTTTTGTGCCTCATCAGTCCTGAGCTGCAAAGGAAACGTGCTGATGTTTTTGTCCCTGCAAAGCTGACACGGTGGATGTAGAGCAAGCTGGAGCCTAGTTCCTGGCTAGACTAGAAGTATTTGCTGAATTGCAATTGGTCATATCTGTGCAGCCCCACTGAGAGCAGGGGTTAAATGGGAGAGCATTGAAGAGGCCCTGGTGCTGGCCAGCTGGAGGGGGGAGGATGGCTGCAGGTGAAGAGGGTTGAATAGGAAGGATGCAAGCTCCCCTCATCTACTTGTTTGAGTCTGGTAGTCAGATGGAGGCAAAGAGAAAGGAATCGCTTCTGTTTCTTTTTAAATTCAGTCTTTCCATGAGGGTGGAAAATCGAAAGAGCCAAAAGACTGTCTTTGCAGGGATTTTTTGAGAGATGCCGTTTAATTTTATTTATTTATTTTTTTTTTTTTTAAGTAAAAAAGAGGGAAGACACAAAAACTAAGTGACTGAGAGATACATTACTGAAATAAACCAAGACATTGGCACAATCCACTTTTTTGCTTGTAGCTTGGTATAATGTGGTTAGTGGTTTAGCAAATACTATATTTGCTAAATATTGTCCTGCATGTCATGCATGTCTGAGTGCTAATTATCATCATCATCACTAATGTCTTGTGTGACTTTCTGAAAAAACTTGAGTTGATTTTTCAAGCATGCTTGGTCTTTCACATAGTACAAAAATAAAGACAGACTGTCTTCTCTGCTTACCTATCAAACTGTAAGCAGTAGGGAGGACTTGACATGAGGTGTTTCAACTAATTTATATAATATATCATTTACAACACATTTAATAGCATGTAACACAAGGTTTTGTCAGGAAAATTGTACAAAAAAATATACCTTGGTTTACACTTCAGTATTGTCTTGTAATTTGTGGACTTGGGAGCTCTCCTTGTAAAGCTGCAAGTTGATAAGCAGGATCCTGTCTTTCTTGCTAACAGGGGAAATGACTCTAAGCTCCTGCTGAGTTGTTTCAGCACAGGTCAGGTTGAGGTATGTATAGGATGCATTTGTGTATATAAAATTCCTTGGGGCACATTAACTGGTGGTGGTTTAGAAAAGAGGTGAGCAGAGTTTCTTTGTATGCAGTTTATGACCAAATCTTTCCACCCAGGAATTTGGTCATTAGGGCCTAATTAGTTGCACTAAGTTTTTTCCCCAATTGTTTCTTACTGGAAGTTACATTTAAACCTTCAGTCCTCTAGAACTGTAAATTGTCAGCTTTTCATCTTTCTTGATAATATTTGTTCTGTTATTTTAACAGCATGGGGTAGTAGAAATCAAAACATTTCTTTGGGTTTTGCTATACTTTGCATGGAAAGCTACACTAGCAAATTGCTTTTGAATTTGAAGGAACTGTGTGATGAGGTCTTAGAAATGCATTTTGGGCCTGTTATGAATCTACATGTTTTACCTTGCCCAGGTGATGACTGAGGCCAGTGGTTTATTTCTAAAGCTGACTTTTAAGTTATCTGTGTATATATCACAAACAAAATATTTTAAAAATACATGCTGAGATAAAAACAGTGTTCCAAACCACCTCTCTGGGAGAAGTCAGTAGTAATTCCCATGAGCTTACTTGTCTGTCTTCCCTCAGGATCTATGTTATCTGGCCTTGTTGGCTTCATTCTAGTTCTCCCACGCTGAATAACTGGCACATAATTCAGGACAATTATACATTATGTTTGCTGAGGAGATAACCAGAATGGCAGAAACAGGTGCACTGCAGATAAAGACCGAGTTGTATTTGGTAACTTAGGTTAGATACAATGTTCGTGGTCTCACTAGACAGAAGAGACTGTTGCAGTCTCTCATCTTCAAAAAAACAGATTAGATTTCCCAGAGGGGCTATTTGCTAGTGCTAGGCCATAAGTACATCTTGTGAACTGGATTGCTGTCTTCCTCTTATGAATGAACAAGTGGAGCTGAGAAGACAACTGTGGCAATATTTGAGATTTCTAATATTCCCACTGTGCATCTGAAAAATCAAGACTCCTTGCATGTTTCTCATTTAGAGTTGCAAAATGATAGACAGTGAACTAACCACTGTTGTAAGTCTGTGATGAGCTCCCCTGCTGAAGCTGTTCTGCCACATAAAATTAATTATGTATTCGCCAACTGAAACCTGGTATTACAGTGCAAGAGATGTGACAGTCACTGAGCGTATTGAAGCTTAACATTCAGATCTGTCCTCGGTCTTTCTCTTCTATCCCAATCACACACCATGATTGTGTGATGAATGCCAAGAGCACACATGGGTGGTACCTAGGGACTTAGAGTCCAGTGGTGACATAATGGAATTTCTTGCAAAGGAGTCGCTTCCAGCTACACATGTAGTTAATAAATACAGGAGCTGCAGCATGAAGAGCTGGGAGTGAGTATGATTTAAAAACAGCTTGAGTAAATTTTGACAGACTTAAAGGAGACATATGAAAATACTTTGATTTGGGATGTCTGTCACTTAGGGACATGAATGAATTCCCAGGGTAAAAAGCTAAGGCTATAAAGCTGAAATCAGGTATGATGGATCACTATAGCCAGACATTGTCCTGCAACACAGAATGAGACCGGACATACTGTGATCTGTATTGTTCATCAGTAGATGGCCTGGGCTATGTTTCCATTCCTGACTTTGACCAGGCCAAAGCACCCATATGCAGATGTATTTGGAAATTGCCCAAGTGCAAAATCTGAAATTGATAAAAGAAGCAGGCAAGAAGGCTGCTGAAACCTTGTGGATTTCTTAATCATTTGACAGTAACGCAGGTCTTTTTGAATCAGGAGAGAAGGATAACTTACTGATGGATTGGTGAGGTGTTACTGGGCACACTGACTGCCGTTATAAAAGCATACCCTAATTTGTGGGTTTGCTCTGTGTAGTGTTCTAAAGGAATTAATAAGAGGCAATGGTCTCCAATTTTTAAGGGTTTCTTTCAGCAGTACTTCTTGATAAAGCAGCTGAAGCACTGATGTCAAGTCCTTCCTACAGTACGTGTAATCAAATAGGTGAGCAGAAATGATAGTACATATATCACAGAGCAGGACTAAAGGGTAAAAACCTTGTAGATTCCAGGAATCAATATTTAATATTTTAGAATACTTCAGTATTCCCCTGCAATGCATTTTCCTGGTCATCACATGAGATTCATGGCACAAGAACAAAATCTCAGCAGCGATACCTAACTATCTTTGTAGCTCACAACCAAATGGCTCTGTACTACATAAAAATAAGCTAGTACTCCAGAGAAGTTGCTACAGGGAGAATTTGAAGAGTTTTGTTGCTGGAATGAGAGCAAATGCTCAATGTTTTCTGCAGTAATTGTGACAGTTTGTTGAGGCCTTCGTTCTGGGTTTAGAGAGAGTCTGTTTCCAGGTTTGGATCTGTAAGAATTGCTGCATGGTCAGGCCACATGATTGGTGCCTTGTGCCCAAGTGCAGTCATAAATTGATGCTTAGAAGGGATGTAAGAACAGGATGAGCATATCTGATACTTTTCAAATGTTTTCCAAGTTTCTGACCACTCAGAAATTTGGAGAACTCTTGACCCAAATGTGGTATCTATGTATGTAATTATCCTGAATGGATTTCAGTCCAGAGAGAGCAGTTTATCTTTGAAGATATATAAATTTTTAGTACCTGGAGTAACTTTGACAAAGAGCTCTAGGGCTCATCTACTCCCTCTCTGGTGAATTATCTTTTAACCTGATTCCTACTAGCTTTTTTGTGTTTGAAGAGAGTACGATCAAATCTTTCCTATATGCTTTCTCTATGCCATCATGACTTTACAGAACTGTTTCATTTTCTGCCTTTGTCGTCTCCTGTTCTGGATTGAAAAGCAATTGTTTATTTAGTTATTCGTCATGTGGAAGATGCTCTGTAACTTGAATATATTATTCCTTCTCTGAACCCTTTCCACCTTTCCAGCCAGAACTGGGATAGAAGGAGTGAGGATATCTTAATTACCAGGCTGGGGAGTAGGGTAAATGAGCAGTTTGAACCCTAATCTGTGTTTTGGTTAAGAGCAGCACTATGGAGTTAAACTAGTTTTGGATGTGCTTGATACAGAATTGGGAGTGTTTTTTATATCAGGAAGAGTGGACCTGATATTGTAGAGCTGACACGGTTTGCTGCTCAGGAACAGGAGAAATAGGCTGCATGCAGGAAAGGAGTAGGATTCAGTGGATCCATCTCCATCAACCTACATTGCTATTCAAGGATATGAGTTTCTGCAGTTTCTGATCAGCAGAAGGTACATACGGGTGATTCTGCTGCTGAAAATTCTGAGAGGAGAGGGGAGAAGTAATTTAGGTGGTGGAGAAGTTGATGTGTCAGTCACTGCAGTGGAGCTGGGAAGCTGGACTACTGATATTGAAATTGTGGTGGCTTTTTTTTTTTTAATTTGTAGAGGGTGGTATAAAATGCTGGTTTACAAAACATTTTTAAATACATACCTCCTGCTTTAACTAGTTTCTGGGATAAGTAGGTCAACACAGGATGTGTTGCATCTGGAAACTGTGTCACTCAAAGTTAAGAACGTGAAGGAGGGTTCACCTGTTGCTATGAGGGTGCCCCATTGGTCAGGTCAGTGACCTGCTTCTTGGGAGGCTCTTGGTTTCTCAAACAGAGTTGCACTCGCAAATAACTAGAAACAGTGTTGTCCTATAACATGCTTGTATGTGTGTGTGCCTGGGCCCAACCCTGTAATGAGGAAACTAGATGCAAGAGAGAACTAACTTGACTTAATTGGGAACGGGGAAGAAATTAGAAATTTCACTGTAGAAATAATATAATTTCTTTTAGACAGAATGTGGTTTATGAAGATCAAGCCCTAAGCAGTTAGAAACACTAAAGAAAAAAGGCTCTAATAAAATAACAAATTACAGTGATATACTGGATTTGTTTTTATTTTTTGTAGTGTTGTTTCCAAAAGTGGTTAGATCATGATCTGTGAGGTTACTGAACTGAAAATGCGAATTTACATGCACACAAGTAATACTTTTTGACATATGGGTTAACAATAGAGTGGTGCAAATTTCACACAGCACTGACTTGCTAATTATGCTTGTTTATTTTCTGAAGCAACTTCATTTTCATTAAGAAATTGCAGATTCTGCAATAGTAATCTTTCCTGGTAGTTCGATAGCTCACACTCTGTGTGCTCTGCTACCACATTAATGAAAGTGATCCTCAAAAAAAAGGAGCTTGGAAAGAATTTGTGGAATTTAGGAGTGCCCACAAGCAGCAATATCTACCATTTTGGTGTTGGATCCAGTTGAGATAGGTTGAGGAATAGGTGGAAGGAGTCTCTGAATTTCGATTTTTTTTTCATATTTGTTTTCTCCTTTGACTTACAGCAGGAAGTGTATTGGTAAAAAGGCATAAAGTGTCTTTTAGAGAACATATGTAACTGAGACAAAAGAAAGGAGTCAGCATCAGCTTCCAGGGAGTAGCAACAGCACAAGCATTTTGGGTAACAGCTACAAGCAAAGCACATAAGTCACAGGAATAAATGTTTATATAAAGAAAATGGAGGGGAAAAAAAAGCAGTGGAGGAAAGGTGTGGGGTATATTGGTACTGATGTTCCTAACTGTCCCTGTGTTTTCACCAATATGTTGAAGGATACTGACACCACTACGCTTAAGTTTTCTTTGCTTGTAGCACCCACATATGAAACTCACTTATAAAATGCATTCATGTATAGTCCAGAACTGCAGGGTTCTCATGCTACTACAGGTTTATTTGTGTGCTACAGTATGTCCTATACTATGTGTGGCAGGCAGGCTGAGGGAGGTGATTCTTCCCTCTGCTCTGGGGAGACCCCAGCTGGAGTACTGCATCCAGCTCTGGAGTCCTCAGCACAGGAAAGACATGGACCTGTTGGAGTGGTTTCAGAGAAAAGCCACAGAAATTATCAGAGGGTGGGAACACCTCTCCTGCAAAGAAGGGCTCAGAGAGTTGTGAGTTCAGCCTGGGGAAGGAGAGACCTTATTGCAGCTTTTCAATACTTCAAAGGGGCCTATAAGAAACACAGGGGCAGTCTTTTTAACAGGATCTGTTGTGACAGGACAAGGGGTAATGGTTTTAAACTAAAAGAGGGGAAGTTCAGACCAGATATAAGGAAGAATTTTTTTTACAATACTGATGGCAAAACACTGGCACAGGTTGGCCGAAGAGGTGGTAGGTGCCCATTCCTGGAAACATTCAAGGTCAGACTGGACTGGGTTCTGAGCAACCTGCTCTAGTTAAAGATGTCCATGCTCACTGCAGAGAGGTAGCACTAGATGACCCTTAAAGGTCCTTTCCAACTTAAAGCATTCTATTGTTCTATGTTGAGAAGTATTCTCAGAGGAACATATAGGTGTTGAAGCAAACCAACAAAGTAAATTTTATAATACTCCCTGCTTTTTCTGTTGTGTTTGCTTACATGCTTAAATCTGTTAAGATTCTGTAACATACAGTGGTAATTATTTGAGTTATTTGTACAAGATGTGGAGATCCTTTGGAAGCAGCACACAGGTATATGGGGAAGTGAAAGAGTTCAGGATGTGGCAACTCATTTCAGTCATGTCTAGGACTCACTTAAGACTGAGGGAATGTCTGTGCTGTGGGTGCTCAGCTGGAGGAGTTCATCCCTGCTTTCCATGGAGCCAGAGCAGCTAAGGAGTGCTGTGCAAAAAACGTTTCAGTGACTGAGGGTAGGGTTCTCTTGGGAGCAGTTCCCTTCATGCAGCTGCCCATCATCTGGCTGGGACCTGCACTGTTCTTGGGGTGTGCCAGCTCCAGGTTCCTCTCGCCCAGGGATCTGTGCACCGTGCTGTGCTGCACAGTGCACCCATGGCTGTGACCATGTACACGCAGCCCACCTTTTGGGCATTGATGGGCCCAACAGGAGAAGAAAGTCCAGGAGATTCTGCTTTCAGGCGGAAACCAAAACAATTATGTGTAATAAAGAAAGTCTTCAAACCATGCACTTAGTTTTTATTGTCTGGAATATGTCAGTAAAAATTCTGCTTCCAGAAGGGACATTCATACATGTAGCTACTATGCATAAGTGAAATACTGGAAAGAGTCTTAAAATCCATGTCTATACAGAGCTTAAAAGGTCCTAACAATATTCATAACTATGCACTGACATGAATTGCCTTAAATACTGGCTCTAGGACCGAGTGTAGCACATGTGTTCAGTCTAATTCTTTCACCCAGCATATACCTGGGTATTTTCTTCCTATGCACAAATGAAAGCATGGATCTAAGACAAAATATGGCTGGTATCCGTAAAAAGCTAACTCTGCCTAGGGCTTAATTACTTAATGCTGCAGCTTTGAAAGAGGTTCTTGTGCCTGTTGTCATTTTTCTATCAAATGGCATCAAAGTGGTGGATAGAATGTGGTCCCATAAATTTTTAATTGAGATATTTTTGGGTGATCTACCATAATTTTGTGAGTATAGCTTAATTACATATTTATAGGTCCAACTCCGATGCTACAGAAGGCCAAGGGGAAGTTCACCATTGCTTTCAATGAGTTTAGATCTGTGGGCTAAATACTACCTTCAGTTCCATGTATACAGTCTCCTAAATGTCAGTAAGGTTGTACACACGCAAATTAAGGCAGGATTTGTTGCTGTAAAATTAATGTTAATAATTTACTTGCCAAAACCTGTCATTTAGGAACATGGGTTCCTGTATGGAAAGAATTGACTCTGGAGGACACATGTTTTGCAGTTGTGTCTCCTTCTCTGTCCAAACCAAGCTCACGTGTTACGGCACAGAAAAAATTCTGGTAGCTACTTCTCAGAGCTGGCAGGCCTTCTGATGTTATTGTATAAAGGGGTTTTTTTATTTGTTGACAGTTTTAGAAAGTTAAAGCAAATACTCTAAACCTGAGAACACTGTCGAAGCCAAAAAAAACTTTACAGAGAAGTGCCTTGTGTCTGTTAATTTTTGTTTTGGTTTGATTCCAGCTGTGGCTGAAATTGTCACAGTGCAAGGTCAACAGAACATCAAGATGATGGTGCCGTTTCAGGCACACCTTGAACAGCCCCCCCACCATCTCTGTTTGTTAGGTTCAAGCTTGGTTTGAGGTTTTACTTTTGGATCAGACAAAGCATTAGTTTTGACTGGAGAACCTTGTTTCAGTTAACATCTGTAAGCTTTATATTTTCTGTACATTACAGAGAACTTTCTATAGGTCATCATTGTGGCACTGATAGTGTCTACTGGAAGTTCTAGATAAAAACAGTTTCAACTTGGAGCGTTTTCAACACATGCCAGAAAGAGTGGGTATTCCCAGGTTATCCTTATTTCCCCATAAAACATATTACTCTTTTTCTAAAGATTGTTCTACCCTGCCTTGAATCAGTAGGTTGTAATTGCTACAATTATATAGTTAACTATATAAAAGTGGCTAAAATTATAGTTTAACAAGACATTTTAAATTTCTAGAATGTATCGGATCAATAGGATTAATTTTTCAACTTTAAATAGTTTATGAAGAGATCCATATTATCCATTTGCAATGAATTTAGGACCTATACAAACACAGAAATCTTGCATATCAGTGGGAACCTGATTACTAATGACCATTTCAGAGTCATCTTCACCTTTGGTAAGTCACTCCTAGACCACAGCCACTGTAAATTCCTTGGACTTCACCAGGGTGAAGATCTGTGATCTCTCTGTTCACAGGTACTTGCACAGTATTTTTTTTCCACCTTGCTGAATACACATTCATGTGGTTTGCTTTGTGTTTACAGACTTTGTGTTTACAGACTTTGGCAGGTAACTCAATGGTGACTCAGTTGACTGGTCTGTATTTACCCTAGAATCGTTTTACATACCCTTATTGCTGAAAATCAGGGAGCTACAAAGAGTTGCTCAACTACACTTGACAAAGATTTTGTTTGGGACTGTGAAAAGCATCTTCGATTTGGATATATTTTTAGTAGCAAAATTAATAGATATTTCAAATTCCCTGAGCTACTTTTCTTCTTTGATCTGTCTGTCAGTTTGACATGAATAGAACTTACACTTTGTGCTGATTCCTACTCTCTTTTTTTTTTATTTTTTTTTTGAAAGGCAGGTTAAGCAAATGCATTAAGAGCCACAAAAGCTTTTGGGACTCCCTTTGCACTTACGTGATTAAAAGAACATTGGGTTTAAATGTAGTGTTACTGTGTTATGTTTGAAAACAAGTCTCAGCTATTAAATCAGTTTTCAGTAAATAGATGCAAGAAGTTAACTTTCTTTTTTTTTAAATGTTTAGAAAATTAATGCAGATGCAGTTATTTTTGGAATTAAGTCCTACCCTTTTTCACTCCTCAGAAATAAATTTGAAATGGTTATGATTGCAAAGACAGTGCATTTTTTCCTTGAAATAAGAATTTTAAAACTTACTGTCCAGTTGTCCCTGTCTCTTCAATGTGTTTCTGCCCTCCACAGTTTCAGGGCTTGCAAAAGTTCTGAGATATTTCCAGCCCCAGGAGGCTGCTCCCCTTTCTGAAGATAGGACTTTCCCTCCCTCATTAGGAGATACATTAGGACTTGTGCTGCTGATCGTGTACACAGGAGAACCTCATACCCCTCCTCAGTTAAAATGTCATGGGAGGCTCAGTGGCTCTTCTGCATCAGTCCCTGCAGTGCAATTGCCATACACAGTAATTGACCTGGCCATTAGGGGAGACACTGCCTGCTCCAGGGAATGGTATCATGAGAAGCTCCACGTGTGCCTGGTGCCTTCCCCAGGGTAATGCCTGTCAGGGAGGACATTGGCGATCTGTCTCTGAGCTGGCCAAGGATAGTTATTAAAGAGGCTTTGCAGCCTGCAGTAATTAATCCGAACAGCTGACTGGCATAGTCAACTCTCTGCTTATAAAACGAGGATTGCCTGGATGGGGATTTGTTGCTGCACCTTTGCTTCTTATTAATCTGTGGATTTACTTCACCAGTCTATCTAAGCTTCTCCCAGGATAAGTAAAAGTGACTCTGTTGCCAGTTTTCCCCTTGTGCAGTTTCCTTAGAGCATTGCAGCATGGTCAAAAGCAGAGACTCTGCTTCCCCAGCCTGAAGAAGTTTTCTTGGTATTTCAGGGAGTGTCGCAACTTTGTCTTCTCTTCTGAGTTGTCTTCTTAGTGTTGCTTGTTAGGGAGTGGAAGTTAGTTTCCCCTTATCCAAGAACACCATGTTAGATTGGTGTTGAGGTCTACGGGTAACTGTGGGAAACAGATCCTTTTGTGGAGATGCTGGCTCTGGATGCCAGAGGAAGAAAATTGTCTGACTTGATTCTTGTCTGTTCTTTTGGTATTGTTCTAAGCAATGCTTTTCACAACTGGGGCAACAGTCCTAGTGTCAATGACTCCCCATAAAATGGAATGCTGTCAGACGAAGAACAGCTAAATGATCTCTTGTCTGTGTATTTTCTGCTCTGCTTACGCCAACCTTTCTGTGTTCAAGTCCCTGTCTCTTTGCTAGAGGAGTCATACTCTCCAAGCTGTAGCATAAGCCACAATGCTGAGGGAGCACTTCTGGGTTGCCAGACCTTGCCCATGTAGTGTATAAAATCAGGACTGTTCTTGCTTTGATAGATTTTGTTAACACAAAGTCCTCATTTGAAAGAGTAACAGGACAAAGATCTGGAAAACAGGAGTAGGAGAGACCTAAAGAGAATCCCTGCTTGAAACCTGTGAATTGTGAAGGATCATGGTGGATCAGGTGTGCCACACGAGGCAACGTAGGCTGAAGAGTGTGGTGGGACAGCAGTTGACATATATTTACTCAATTTTTCTTTTTCTTTTTAGTTTGACTTTTAGAGGACCCCTTCTTTTGGATCTGACTGTGTCTCTTATCTTAACTGTGTGAAATCTCTAGATGGCTGAAATTTGAAGCAACAGCTTGAAAAAGAAATGAGCAAATATTCACTTCAGTTACCATAGGGAGCACTGAACATGAATTCACGTTACATGTTGTAAAATAAAGTGGAAAGGGAATGGCTCATTATTGCACATCATTTATTCTTAATAACTCCATATGAAATTAATAAACCTTAAAACCTCAGGTTTTAGAAGCTGTTCAAGATAAGAGTCAAATGATAGGGAAGGGGGAATAGGAAGGGTAAAGCACTAAGGCTTCAATGCCTTATGTTTAACAAATGACCTAAGCAGCAGTTCATAGTTTCAATGGTCTCATCTCCTTAGCTGCATATTAAGCTTCAGCACTATTTGTTAATTATGTTGAAAAAACTAGAAGTTCTTTCTCTGATGGTGTTGAGCAAGTTGAGTCAAGTGTGTTTTTGTGGGATTGATTTATCACATCATCTCTGTGACCACTAGCTATGATGGAGGGGAATTGCCTCACCAGGAAACACCAGCCTTTTACATGGAAACACCTGCTGCTGAAGTGTTGAGGTTCCTGATTCTGCAGTTCCAAAGGTCTCCGAGGTCTTCAACTGAGAGAAAACAAGCAGATTGGACAGATACCATCTTTGTGGAGAGCAAGCCTAAATCCAGATTATTTAGGAATAATTCAAACATGGAGTGGGATATCCAGTGGCTCCAGCTGTGTGGGAACTAACTTCTTTTGGAGTAGCAGCAGCAGAAAGATCCCAGGACTGCCTCATTCTCCATTCTCTCTGCCCGCTCTTCAGGGTAGCAAGAGGGCCTGCCTCCTTCATGGGAGAATGAACAAGAGAAAGACACATTCTTTCAAGGTATACAAAGGTGCTAGTGGGGCTGTCCACCAGATTTTATTCCAGAAGATGTATTGCACCTGCCAGGTAGGCAACTGTCATATGCATTGTCTTGTCTTAGCTCCCCCGTGTTGGAGCTATAGAGTTACCTCCTTACTGACACCACTGCAGTATTATGTTGCTTGAGGTACGATTTCTGCTTGCTTACAAACTCATGTTGATAATTTTATTTTGATTACCACTATGAGTTTTTCTCCGTAACCTCCTGAAAAAAAGAAACATATAATTTCAAAATATTCTCAAGGGGTTGAGCCCCTCTGTGCTCACTATAGCACATGCTTTCTCTGAGTGTATCAAGCCTCTGCATTAGAGGAATTTACATGCAGCCGTCCTGTGCGCTGTGGCTGTCAACAGAAATGCAAAGGCTGGTGTGCATCTATCCCTGAGTGCTCTAATGAGCAGCACCACATCTAATGAAATTTGTGTTTATAAAGAGATTGTTCCAAGCATTCACCCTTAGTGAAAGGTCTGAATGCAAAGCAGTCAGATGAGGGAAAAAGGAGAGTATCGTTAAATATATACACTTTGAGATCCCTGAAAGAAACCTCATTTCAATGAGCTTAAATACATTTCAAAGTGGCAGACTATACAAAATACTTCAAGATAGTAACTGAAAAATTAAACTTTGTTTTCTCATTTAGAATGCTGTTGGTTGTGAATAGGGTCACTGTTTTTGTTGGAGGTAGGCGAGTCATCTATAATGAAAGACTTAGCCATTGAATTTTACTTCTTTTCTGCTTTTGATCTATTCACATGCTCATCATGCGATTTATTTGTTGCTCAAAAGTCTCCCTGCATTTCTACTCAATAATGTTCCCACATGAATAGCTGTCAAATAGCCCATTTTACTTAATGTTTGAACTCCAACACTGGGCTGTACTGGCTAGTTGCCTGGGTTACCTGTGTTGCACCTATCTGTTTCTTGTAGTGCAGCATTCCTAATACTATTCAACAGACTGAATTTTGAATAATTCAGTCAAATGTGAAATGCCAACTGTTTTTTTGGTGACTATTGATGTCTTGGAGATTGAAAAATAAGCAACTTTTCACATATTTTTTTTCACCAGCTCGCAGTGAAGAAAGCAAGCACAAACAGGAGTCACTGGTATCTCTGAATCAACATTTGCATGCAATTTGAGCAACTTTACAGAGGGAAAGAAAACAGCTTTACTTCATTAATTTCCAACAATGGGAAAATTTGAAAGTCTTTCCATTGTATATAATGACCTTCTTATGAGATTATTACAACTATGTGAAAGAATTAATCTTTATGTGAATCATATTAGATCTAAAATATCACAGGTCTCCTCTCCTAAAGAAAAATGAATTAATCTTTGCATATTGTGAACATATCACATGCATCTGAATTAAGAGCAATCCATTTGTATACCCTTTGAAGTCTTAAATCCAGTAGAAAGAATGTAAAGATACTTTCTTCAGGATATTTATTTGGCAGTGGTCTTAAAAATATTTACACACATTAGTAGTTGTCTTCATGGAAAATAATTTTATGCATCTACAGTGTGATTTTTTTGTGCTAATTGTCAGCCTGGGGGTTTAGCCCGATCCTGTTAGCAGTTCCTGTAGTGGTGAATATTCCTGTCCACGTGCTAAAGTTGCAGTGATGCAGTTACTCAGTCTGTCTTCCTTCCTCCTTGCGACAGGGAGCTCAAGTAAATCAGCTCTTGACATGGTTGGTGTTCTCAGGACTCACCCTGACAACACCTTTACAAGGTCCTTTTAGAGAACAGATAAAATCTCGTGTTATACATCATACTGAGAGTTGCCAGGTGAACACAAATACTGGTTTCTAAGCTATACCATAAGAAAACTAAGTGAGTGGAATGGCTTGAAAGGCCTTTTTATGGAAAAGTCAGATTTTGAAGTACTGACTCTTGTGACATTAGCACCCAACACCCTGCACAGGATCTTTGCACAACTCCCAGGGGGGAGATTCCCAAATGTAAAATGATGAGACTTGAGTGATTTTCAAAGCCTTAGAAACCAGTCAGCTGAGGAGAGATGAGTTTATCAGAACTTTTTTCCTTCCTTTGAAAATTTCTAAACACCCTCGAATACTGATTTTATTTTTATATTTTTTATTAGCTGTCATAACTGTCACTGATTTTTTTCTTTTTCTTTTTGGTAGTCCAGTTTATAATGCAGGACAGTACCTGAATATGAAGGATAGACGTTGTGTTTACCCTGGAGACCAGGCTGTTCTTCATCTTTCTTGTCAATAGTAGGACAACCGATCTGACTCTTACGATTGCACATATACTGGCCCAAACTGGCTATCCCAGTATCTTATCTCTGACACTGGCAAACTGCAGACATCTGGAGGACAGTGCAGATCTAAGGCCATGCAGTGGTGATATTTCCTGGATACTCCTTTAGTTGCTAATGGCTTCCAATTTAGGGACTCTAATGAAAGAGATCTGCTACATTTGTATTTAATAGCCCTCATCAGGATTTTCTTCCATGGATCTATTTAATAATTTTTGAAGCCATGTAGACAGTGTTTCATGAGCATGACTATAAAGTATCTTCCATGTTTTGTTAAATAAGGGAAATAAATTAAAATCATACTGTACACTGCCTTGTGTTCCTGGCACAGTCTTGACCATTATATTGATGTCTCTTGAGTTAAAAGTTATTTTTAATCCTTCATTTGGCACTTTTGCTGCTTCATCTTATTTGCTGATCTGTCTAATGGAGCAGCATTTTTAGTGTAAGGCTCTTTCAGACATACAGAATTTATGCAACATGGAAAGACACCTGTCCTATTTCAAGAGCCTACCTGTAGGTTGTAGCAAAGCCACACTTCACCCTAAAGATGATGTGGAACTGGAAGTAAAGGGAGGCAACAGGATATTGCTGTAGCTTGTGGAGAAGTCATGTCTGGGGCTGCAAGCTGGGGAGTGTGCCAGAGATTTGAAATCAGAACACGTGAGCCTTCATGCCCCTGTTTGTGCTTGCACACACCAGCCTCCATGTAACAGCAATGTAATAATCAGCTACTTGCCTTCAGGTGATGCTTTAAAAAATTTATTTATCTCAACAGCCATCTCTTTGTTCTGTTATTCCCACACCAGCACACTTATCCTGTATATATAATATAAAGTTCCACAGTCAGTGTAGTTTACCACACAAAGAGAGGCATATAGGGGGTATTTATGCATCTAGTCTATAAAAAGTGACTTTATATAATTAATATTTAACCTCATTATCAGTATGCCTCGATGCTAGTAGACTTGAGAGCACAGTTTTCCAAAGCCTGTGGAGTCCCGTAATGCTTGGAGGTGCTCTCAGTATGTCTGTCTCAGTGTGGGGTTGGGAGGAATGAATGGTGTGTTGCTGACTAATGATCTGAAGATGGCAGCATTGGGTGAGCTATGTCATTTTCTTAGCTGAGCAGATCTCTCTTAAATACAGAAATTGTAGTTGTTGCATATGGCAGATTTATCAAAAAATCAGCTTTTCATTTGAAGCGCTTTTCTTAATGCTGCAGCTTAATACCACAAGTTAGCAGTAGGCAGATGTGTTTTATCATCTGGTCATTCTGAATGCATTTGTTTTGAGTTGGTTATACTGAGAGTGCAAGTCTTACCAATACTGAAGATAGGCTCTCATCAGTAAGTGTTGAGTCATAAACATGACTCCTTTTTATAATAGTAACAATTATACTAATTTTTGGGCTTCAGTAAGAAAAGCTCCTTCTTCGTGTGCCGTCAGTCCATCAAGGAGGAAGTGAAATTGGAGGTCTGCCTCTGTCTTGTGAACACCCTACCCCTGGGCAGCAGGGATTGCTCTCTCCTGTGGTCGTGTTAGCTCTCTGCCTTCTGCCCCTTCCTTCCTCATGACTGCACATCCTCAGGGGATTGGAGAGTGTTTTCTCTTTCCTCCCTCTGATGATCGTATAGGTTGTTGAATGGGCATTCTTCTGGAAGCGGTATGACATTCGTTTGGTCCTTCTCTGCCTTGAGGAAGATATACAGTAATGGTGTCCCACATATGGGGACAAATTCATGGCTACTCTTACAGATCTGTAAAAGACAAACACAGGACTCCCCCTTTTTTAGTTGCCATTGGATTTAAGAAGGAAAATTACCATGATCACTGTATTTTATCAGAGGCCCAGATGTGCTGTGTATCTGTCAGGATGTTCACATTCAGAGCATAAGAGCTACTGCCTGACTGGTTCTTTTAGGAGAGTTGAGAAGGAGGGGACAAACTCAAAGATGTTAGTGGGGTTTAAGTGTAAAGCTGAGTGGTTCATTGCTGAGAGTGGCAACATGGACAGAGCCAGGACTGTAGCTTGCTGAAGGTTTTTCTGGCAAAACATTTAGGTAGGGAAGCTATGTTTGTACTCTTCTTGGCAGTAGGTCTCTCAGCTGTGCTCATTACTCCTACAGTGATGCTTTTGCCATTTTGTGTACCTGGCTGTTTGTCCCGGAGATGTCTTTTTCAGAAACTAGTTGTCTTGGCCTTCCTCTAAGTGGTGACATCAAGTCATTGCATCTAATAAAAATTCTAGGCCAGTACAGATACGGTTTACCAGAGTCAATAGCAAGGCCAGAGGTAGGACTTTGATTTTTATTTTCTTTTTGTTTGTTTGTTTGATTGTTTTGGTTTGGGTTTTTTTTGACAAATTTGTGCTTTCACCTCCTCTTGTGGATATCTGTGCCTTTGACTGCTGTGATGGAATCTGACTCATGACATTTGAAGTCACTGCAGCCTTTTCTTCTTCCCAGCTGACTTAGCAGGTTTGGATCAGACACAGGGCTCATGGTTTTATTCTTTTTTATTACACCCTTCTACATAGTGCCATGCTGCATGAATCACTAACTCTGCAGAAGCTTTTATGAAAGGCAGAGAAATGAATCATTTTTTGCAATTTCTAAACATTTGTTGAACTTTAAAGATCTGTTAATTTCTGCTCTTTTGCATTTAGTATGATATTCAGCCTGGAGGAGTGGGGATTTCAGGAAGAAATGGCCAAAAAAAAATCATCATTTTAGGATCCATTCTCAAGTTACTCAGAAAAAACCCATACGATTTAGTACCAAATACTGTGTGGTTTCTTATCCTAAATTCACATTTCTTACAAAGACATGTAAATCTCTTAGGTTCACTGGGGTTATGTCCCTTTGCACAAAGCCTGAATTTGCTGGATACTGTAATAAACACGCACGCACACGTATATAGGTGTGGGTATATATATATGCATGCAGTATTTTTGTTTAAATTAGAAATCAACTTCTTAAAACCTTCATATGTAGAAATAGTTACTAGCTTAATCTCATCTGATCTAATATCAAAAACCAATCCTGATGTGTCATAACAAAACCAAACTAGAAACTACCATAGGAGCAGAAGTGACTGACTTTTACATTTAGTGGACAGTGGCCTGGATATCTGTACTTCTTACAGTCTTCCTAACATTTAGCTTTGTTTGGTGGATACAGCAAAGTTAGATACAATACTGCTATGCTGATTTAGCAAGTCTGTTTCACAGCTTCTTATCAGTTTTACAGTTCAGATATGTTACGTGATTGAATGTAGACCTTAAGAACAATTGTAATGGTTTGGTCAAGTGATCTCATTTGTCTGACTAATTTTATTCCTGTAATTTGAGAAGCCGAATGACATATTGGTTCTTCATTTATGACAGAGTAAAATCTAGTGATGGCTGAGGCCTTGGCTTAAGAAGGCTCTTATATGAGTAAGTTCATTTTAACTCAAGTCAGCAGTTAAATACTTGCCAGACTTTAAAGTTGCATCAGCTTGAGCTTACAACTGAGTGCTCTGGACCAGATCTCAGAGGTCTTTAGAGGTCCTAGACAGGTAGACCAACTACCTTGTAAGATTTTATTTTAAGGCACCTCATTTATTTCAGAAAGTTTCAAAAATTTCTGCAGATTACTATCAGCACCTTTGATACCCAAGTGAACTTGCTTATCTTTTCCTAGCTGACCATTCCTGTGAATTGCTTGGGTGCCCAGAAAACAGGAAGAATCTCATATTTTTGTGCAAAGCTCCCCTACTGCAGAGCATGTATTTAAAGTACTTAGCAGTAATAACATACCTTAACTGAATTTATATTAAAGCCATGAAATTCTGAAGAAGTGGGGCAATCAAGTGAATATGGTACTGATTGTCATTGCTGAAGTGCCTGTTTACAGCTACACTCTATGTATCCATCTATCTGTATATTTTACAGTGCTATTTTTTTACAATTGAGTTTGGCCTTTGCAAGCAAGAAGGACAACTGCGTGCTTATGGGGCAGGACTTCTATCTTCTATTGGTGAGTTAAAGGTACGTGCCCTTAAAGCAGGATCAACTTCCTTTTAATCTTAACAAAATGATAATTGGATAAAAATATTTTGACTTTCAAATAACAGTTAAAGTTCTCCAGATAAAAAGCTTAGTTGAAAAATGTGGTACTCACCTAAAAGCTTTGTTTGAAATATCAGCTGGCACTTGAAACATGAAATAGATTCATATGGACCGAAGTACCAAGGCAAGTATAAAATACAAAACGTATTTCTGTTTGACTTTGCATCTCTTGTAAAAGGAGGTTCATAGGTTCTAGCAGGTAAGGGTATCTTGGGCTCTGAAAGCTTTGTTTAGAAGAAAAACCTGTATTTTTAAATGCACAAAAGAAATGTTTAAAAATCACACTATTCCATTGTAAGTAATCCAGTGTATTTCAATGGATTTGTTATTTGTCTTAACAGTGTTTATTAAGGTCATGATTCAGATCATACTTAAGATTAAGGAATCCATCTATAGACTCATGCTAGACTTGAAGTACATACCTGTGTGACAGTACAGAGAGACCTATTCCTATAAAGGTGTTTAACCTTGCACAATATGAGTAGTTGTAGGGCCTCTTTTTATGCCTTGAAAACATAGGGAATAAGCAAAAGGTGTTTTGTCACAAGCGTGGTATTTTGGGACATGTATCTCTGTTGGCAAGGTGGGAGGGAAGGGGAAGGAGGGAGATGGATACTATGATCTGGGATGCAAATAAACTCTTGGTGGCTTTTCAGGTAAACATTTGGCTTTGGAAAGCATATACAAAATAGTAGTTAGAAACTGTTTCACAATATATCTGCTGTTTATTTGTATTTAAACAAATTCCCACCCTTCTGGGCTGGCATTCAGTGAATTGCTTGGCAGTTTAATAGAAGTATCTCAGTCTCTTTTTGCTTTTTGATTCATCTGTATCTGAGAGTGCTTGTGGTGAAGCTTGTTAGTCAAATTGCTATTCTTTCATTAGTGGAAAAAAGGTAGAAGAAAATTACTTTCACCATGATTTTTATTTTGATTGCATTACAGTTTCTCTAAGTTCAGTTTATGTTTCAGCCACAGAAGCATTCTGTATCAGCCTGGCAATATTTTATGCCCATGATGCAAAAGTAGTTAAATGCAAACAGAGGAATACGTCCCACTTGTTTTCCTCTGGCCCAACAACTTTCAGTGCTGAGCCCCAAACTCTGTGCAGGATTCTGCAGAGAATCAGGCCTTTTATTTAAACTAACACTTATGGTCGTTAGGTGATGACCCTGAAAATACCCATCACATCATTTACAAAATCTAAGGGTGTAAAAGTGAGGAAATGAATAGTCAAGAGCATAATAAATCTTCCACCATCAATGTCATAAACACATTATTCTTGTCAAGTGTGCATATTTTGTTACCACACTCCTGTGATCCCAAATCTGTTTTCTTCACTCAGTAATAATCTCAGAGTATAAATGCAAAGAATAGTCCTTTTGAAAAGCAACAGTAAAAATTAAATAATGTGCACATTAATGGACCATATTGATCTGCTTCAAAGGTACGGCCATATATATCATAATAAGTTTGCCATAAATCAATAATATTATAAACTCTTCTAGTAGCCTATGTATATATTTCATAGATGTGAAGCCAGAAGGGACTATTAGATCATCTGGTTTGACCTCTTGTGTATCATAAGCTATTAAATTCCACCAGATCTTGCATATACTGAGCATAGGGACTTAAGTTGGACATTTCAGTTATTGAGAGGCCAAGCAGTTGTGTGCTTCAGACACAGAACAGCACCATACCACAAATAACCATAGTCTCTATGACAGAGCTGATATCCAGAAAGTCTTTGTGGGACTGTCCTTTGGGATAGAAAAGGAGCTAGAAGTTAAGAAAAAAAAAAGCAAAAACCTGCTGAGTTTTCTGCTAATCTGACCATGGGAGAAGCTCTTTCTGGACCAGAAACCTGGTAGTGAATGTGCTTCTTATCAACAAGATATATCAGGCAGCTGCTTAGGAAGGAGAATGTCTGGGCACCCATGACATTGGTGCACAGCTTTTCATCAAGCCATTGCCAATCTCTGATGTTTCCTAGGAAAGCAACCTCCCTTAGTTCCACCCTTGTCTTCTAGCACCTACTGGGAGGGAAAATTTCTTCCTTGACCTGAAGGTGTCTGAAAGATAATGCTGATATAATATCTGTAGCTGAGATCCTGATGGTTTCAATATCCTTATTGTAACTGAAATCCTAATGAGTGGCAGCAATGGCACTGAAAATGACAATGATACCAGCTATTTCCATGGTAAGTGGGGTTGAATAGGAGACCCAGATTGCATGGCCATGAAGTATGACCTCAGGTGTGCAACACCCATACTTCTTGTAGGAGTCAGAATGAAGAAGTCCTTTCAGAGATAGCTACTGCCATTCTTTAGACAATGGTGAATATGGGCTTGTCCCTTCTATGAAGAAATTCAGATTCTTATTTGTTCTTGTCACTAGGAAGGTAGATCTTGTTTCAGTGTTGACTTTTGCTACCTTGACTTTACAGGCATTTGATACTAATTTGCTTTTGTCAGGAAGAAGAAAAGCTTTTCTCTAGCTGCTCTCCCTGTTACCTCTCTTTTTAATGCATCAGTATTCACAGAAAACAGTGGCCAATTCTATGTATAAGCCTTAGAAATTTCTAGAAGCAAATGAGGTGCACTGTTTGGAGGGTGGAAGTGGCCAGCAGTATTTGGGCCTTTCAGATGAGTGAATGGCTTGTTCAGTCATCCCTGTTTCTATACTACCCATGCTGCAAATCTAAGTCAACAAGTATAGCAACAAAGAACTATAAAGCTAGAGAAATGTGGGCAGCAGCCTATCAATACAGGATTTCCTTCAAGTCCTTTACCCCCCTCAGTATTTAGACTTCAGATTTTGGATATGGAAAAATGCAACACCCTGATGTTCATGCTATGGAGGCATCAAGCAAAAAACATTTAAAAGCAGAATGAATAAGGAGAAAGGGGAGATTAAAAATGAAGCCTGGGGGGAAACGAATAATACAGTAACTAGTTAGAAAATGTTCTGCCTAGTATAGTCAGGTTAACTCTAGCTAACACTAATACACAGCATGTATTTGGGACTTAGAGGTAAGGCAGAAATAATGTACATTTCAATTATTAAAACTGTTTCTAAAAGCCCGTCCAAATGTCTTCGGAAACTTCAATCCATTTACTTTGTATGGTGCTCTCTTGAGCCCTTTCATTAAAGGGGTCTCCTATCAACCTCAGTTAGCTGTGGATTAAGTCATAGTTCCCTGTTATATGCTTCTGTATTTAACAGAGAAGTAGACTTCAAATCTTTCTGTATAGATTTTTAAAGTAAAACACAATATCCAGTCATATTTTATTTTAATTATAATTGATGTTATGAGGAGTCAGCATTAGCCTTTGTAAGCAAAAAAGATTCAAGTACAAGTTTTGCCTCTGTTTTCTGAAGAGGATGAACATGATGGAGAAAGCAGCTCCTGGATCCCAGATTTTATTTTAGTGGTCTTTTCCTTATTTATCTAAACAATATATACAACTGTACTGATGAAATAAAAACCCAATTCTGGTAAAATCAGGACGCTGTCAGCTTTGTAACCTGTGTTGTTGCAAATTATTATTATTATCAGAAAACCATTTAAGAGGAGGTTTTCCAAGACTCTGTGTTCCCTCCTGGAATGACAAGGAGATAAAATCAGTACTGGCATACAGACAACTTCTTACCTGTGTTCTTATTCTGCCCTCCTGTACTCCTCAGACAGTGCAGTATTTATAACTCATCTCAAGTCCTCCCCTTGCTAGCTGAAGATTTTGCTTTTTGGGGTTTGTTTTGTTTTAGTTATGTGGTGTGTTGTGGTTTGGTTGTTTTTTTTTTTTTTTGTTTTTTTTTTTTTTTTTTTTTTTGTGAAACTGAAAAGCTCCAAGTTGTTTTATTACACTCCATTTTTTATACTCAAAGGAGAAATTACAAGACCAAGCTCTTTTTTCATGTGTCAGTGATAGTGGTCACTTAGGAAATGATTCATGGTTGCTCAGTGCAAATGCCTTGTGCCATCTGAGATACCCCAGTATAATCTGACCAGCTCTTCAGCTGCCACTCCAGAAATGTGTAATTCTTTTTTTAGGTCCTGTGCTATATCTTCCATTCTTGGACAGACGTATCAGACATCCTAGGCCCTAGATACCTGTGGTTGGGTACCTGAATCACTCTCTTCACCTTTGATCTAGCATGGAGTGGAGACACTTTTTAAGTGCTATGCTTATTTCCAGTATGGGTGATTGTCTAATTCTTAAGCTATCCAGTTGTCTGATATTACTGCTTTTCCTGAGAATCGGTGATGATTCATTTGGAAGTTTCACTCCAAACTCGTGTTGCTTGAACTGAAGGAGAATCGCCAATGGCTGTATTAGCATAAGCAGTACAATCGTATGGATAGGCCATTAGAGACAATTCTAAGAAATCCACAAGATGGTAAGATGCTCTATTTGACCATAAACTATTTTTCATATGATTATTTACCTTGACATCTTATTGGAGGTGGATAAATGAAGAGGTTTCTGATGGAGAAATCCATACTGGATACTTACTTGTGTTTTCTGAAGAACTGAATATCCAACCAAGACATAAGTGAATAGCATTCATTAAAAAAAATGCAGGCCTGAGCTTGAAAGCTTTTGGACTCACCAGATGAAGATTTTTATTGAGGTTCTGTACTTCATAAAGTTGAGAGTGCCAAGGACCAGCATTTCAGAGCACAGTAAAGTTTCTGAAAAATACTCTTCAGCTTTGAGTCAGTGCTCTGACCATCCTAGTTCACTCTAGACAGTTTATGGTCTCTCTGAAGGGTTGTCTGCAGGCTCAGTTCAGTTGCTGAACTCTGGTGTTGCTGGTGTCAGCACATCAACTCAATAGTAGACATTACAGACAGCAGGCTGCAAATTTTCAAAACCCCATGCAGATTTGCAAAGATGTTTCCTTTTGCTTTGGTAGCCGTGACAATGCTTACTTGATCCAAAAGCCAAAAGACCATATCCTAGAATGGAGATAGGTTTCTCAGGTGGGAAATCATTGGAATTTAGGCACTTCATTCTCAAACTGCAGTCCTAAGGATAACTGATCAGTTGTTGCCTAGCTTTGAAGGCATGTCTGAATTCTTTACCCTCTGTTTTCAGGTTGTGTGTTTCCTGGTGTCTGCACATCCTAGTCTCTGCAGAGTTACTTTGTGAAGCAACAGCTCTGCTCATGCATAAACTAAACTGAGATCCACAAAGTAGGAGTCATTTCATATAGATATCTGATCTGAATAACTTTATAAAATTAGCATTCAGTGATTACAGCAGTTGTTCATGATGTAGGACCCACAGGCTAAATCCCTTCTCACCTCTGATGGCTTCAATGCCAAGGAGTCGGGCTGGCCCAGCAGAGGCAACTAGCAAGTGGAGGAGGAGAGGAGAGGACAACACTGTCACCCTTTCTGTTGAATGTCTCACCATACGGGAAAGAATCCATGAACTACAAGTTGTCACCTACTGATTCACTTCCTAAGAAAATATGGCTTATATTACTCTCTTGATTCCCTGCATAGGGCTTCACTCAATCCACTCAGAGTTTTAAAACTTTGTGCTTTAGACTTTCGAAGCATCAAGTCTCACCTGGAAGTACAAAGGCACCCTAAGAGGAGATGTTTTTATCTATAGCCAACCTCCCAGGGAGCCTATTATAATTCCCAGTCAAGAAAACCAAATTGATTTCGATAGGAGGAGGTAAATGCCTGAATTTACAGGCACTCAACCACATCATGGCTCTGCAAGGAGAAAGTGAAAACAGGGATATAGTCAGGGGTCTAATAAGGTGAGCCTGTTCCTGCAACCATGTAGAAGATGATGATGGTTAAGACAGAACAATTTTGATTTTGTTTTCAAACCTGTTTAGCTGATGGCTGGTTATAAACAGCAAACCTTGTGAGAGGAAAAATATACATGTATTAAAGAAAGTTAATTCCCTGATACTTTTAAGATTCCATGTATTAATTATTCATGTATTTATTTTTGGAGAGGGAGGAGGTGGGAGGAAGAGGTTCTTGTTCCAGTTTTATGTCCTGTTATTTGGAGACTGCAGTCTGAGAGCTACTGTGATATTTTCAGAGTCTTTCACAGGGATTTAGGAATGGGCATAAGCAAGAGCTTGGATAAAAGGTGTGATGAATACCTTAAGGTTAATACCTTACTCTGCTATAAAGAATGTCCATGCAGAAAGAAAGTAAAGAAATAAGAGGCACCTTTGGACTTCAGGGATCTACTCCCACCCTGTCATTTCTCTGTGCTTTTCATGCACATCTTCACTATGGATATATATTAGGGGACTAAAGAAGGTTGAAAGTTGACCTAAATATGCTCTCCTTCCTTACCTTATACTTCTGTACAGAGCACTGAGGATGAAAATGTGTGCTCTGAAAGTTAAAGTAGATCCAAAAGCTAACACAAGTAGTCAAGTGGAAAGGGGACCTAGAAAAAGACAGTGTTGGAAGATGTCTCAGTACCTGATTTTCAGTTTTGAAACCTCTGTGCCCTTCCTAGTGGCTTGTGCCAGTTGCATAAAAAGAAAGGCTAATCAGAAAGCTCTTCTCTGAGTAGCAGCATTTGGTGCTTCATCTGCCCAGTGTCTTCTCTGTACTTACCTATGCCTGCTTATTTAGTTATTTTTAGCTTATGGAGCTATGTGGAGCATTATTGCTCAGGTGCATGTGGCAGAAAGGTCATCTAGTATAAATGAGCATTATTTAATGGGTTTTCAGATATATCGTTTCACTCTTAAGCTCACTGTCAGGAAGATAGTATATGATTTTGGCCTGAAAATGTAAAGCACAGATTATATGAATGGTTTGGTCAGACTCAATTCACCCACCAAGATGATGATCAGTTCTGCCAGTTAAGTGACATTTTGGGGACATATATATTTGTAGTTGTATAGATAATTTTTCAGGAATGGCTATTTAGTGACTCATGTTTCCAGCTGAAGATTAAGGTTTGTATGCTTACATGGCAGGTGCATTTCTGCCTCCTCTTTATTATTTTATTAATTTTTTTTTTTTGAAAAAAATGGTCTCATAAAAAGAGCTTTATAAAGTAACAAATGATTTATTCTGTTCAGACTGAAAAAACACTGTATGTAAAACAAGAGAGGCTACCAACTCATGGGAAACATACAGCATAGGGATATAAAAGCTGTATATATGACCAGTTATATAGATACACAGCAGTATCACAATACCATTTAACAGATCCTGTGGTGTATTTTGCAGCATGCTCTCTCTGACAAGGCCAATGTGAAAACATTCGATCCAAAGACAACCTGCTTGCAAGAATGCCTTATCACTACTTTCCAGGAAGCTTACTTTGTTTCAGAAAGTTTTGAAGAAGCCAAAGAAAAGATGAGGTAAATTATTTCCCTTGACTCAAAATTTAATTTTCTCTTCTTTAATGGTTAAAAAAAAAAGAGGTGTTAATTTTCTTTTTTCTTTCAGGGACTTCGCCAAATCAATCAATCGTCCTTTCTCTGTGTATTTCAATCCATATACACAAAGCATTGAGATTCTGAAGGATACAAGGAGTATAGAAAATGTTGTCCAGGACCTCCGCAGTGATTTAAACACTGTATGTGATGCTTTAAGCAAAATGAACAGATATTTAGGGATTTAATATGTGTGGCACTGTGGTTTGCTGTCGGTTGCTTTTTCTGTATCCAGTCCAGTAACATCACATGATACAGATAACTTTTCAAACCCATCACTTTCGCCTTTACAGCTTGGCCTGTGGCTTGAATCATTGTGTAGCTCTGTCTAATTGTAATGTGCAGACAAACCAAGGCAATGCTAATTCGTAAATGCAACATGGGATGTGGCAGAATATAATCATCAATCCCTCAACGCGATGTCGTGTGCAAGTACGCCATTAAAAACCTGCCCGGCAATGGTTATTTCTGTAAGATGATTCACTTCAATGTATAAGAAATGGTGTTGCTGATTTCATTAAGTCTGAGTTTATTTCTTTATAATCCCTTTCCTCCCATAAGGATCCAGAAAAAATGTTTTGCAACATACTCATTTTCTTTGTAAGAGAATCTGTATTTCTTTCTATAGTGGTGAAGACGATGTTTTGCCCATATATCTGTAACAGAACTGAATGTCTCTTGTGACTGAGCAATATAATTTATATACCATTGCTGAGATCCGGGAGGCTATGTATCAGTGCTAAAAGGTCTGTGGAGATTACAGATTGTGAGAACTCGCGACTGACAAATGTTCAACGTGGCTGAGTAATTGCAACACAATAAAAAACCCCAAACCTCTGCAATTCATGTAGAAAGGTAGTTCTAGTTCATGCATGTTACCTGTGACAGTCCTGAGCATCCTTCCTCTGTGAGGGCTATCTGGGAATAAGAGGGGAAGTGCTTGTGTTAATTCTGGGTTGTTAAATGTGAATATGAAGCCCTTCAGCATCATTGTGTGCTTTCCGCATTCCCTTGTCTTTTGCTCATACTCCTCTTGCATTTCATGCATAATTTGCCTTTCCTCATTATGCCACATTCAACCTTGACGTGGCCATGCATGACTGGCTCAGTATCAGCATATATAAAAGGGTGAATATGGAAGTTGTTATTTAATTATAGCCAAGACGATTATCAGTTAGTAGATTACTTGTGGGATGATTAAATAGTAGAGACACCCAAGCTGCCTAGCTTGTACCAGATGGATGAAGGTAATGCCTGAATTAATAAACTCTTGAGTTAGCAAGCTCTGACAGAAGTACAAGCTCTGTCTGGGGACCACAATATTTGAGCTGGCTCTTATTTGGAAGCAGTAATTACGCATGTCTTTCCTTTATCTGGCTTATTCTATTTTCCTATTAGCCAAGGTAATGGAGAGTTGACTGTATCATATGGACCCTTCTTAATGGAAACCACATGGCTTATGCAGGGCATGTCTCATGCAGGGCATGTCAGTATGGGTGAAAGTGTCATAGCTTGTCTACATATATGGAAAATAGGCATCTGTTGAAGATGCTTTCCCAGTTGAGTGAGTCATGCAGATACTCTTAAGTGTTGCTAGCAATTTCAGTATAAAAAGCACCACTTCACAGTACCAGCATATCCTTTAAATAAGAGGAAATCTGTAAGGATAATTTACACAGGGAAATCTGCCACCTCCTCAAAGATAACTGAGATAACAGAAAACATTCTTGTCTCTGGATGGTCCCTGCTGCACTCTAATGCTGCTGTTAATAGGGTGGGGGAAAATCTGGTTTTCAATTTAACTGTGACTGCCATTGGTACAAGTCAAGAGCTGTTGAATTATCCCGTGGGGATCAGCGTGCCAGAGGAGTTTTTTAACTTCCTGATACTAGTGCTGATTGTTAGCTAGCACTTACCAGAGAGGAATTACTGGCAACCTTGACATGGAAGTTTCTTCCTCTTTCTTCCCATGGATCTAATGAACCTCTCATAGCCTTTTCTGGAGAAAATAGACTGTACTGAGATTTGCATTAACCACTCTGAAAAAATCATTGTGCAAGGAATAGTGGATTTTACTCAGTTCAAGAACTGACAAAGTATTGCTGTAAAATAAAGCCATGATGAGTAACAGAGATCCAAAGCTTACAAAGTTACTGTGGCTTTCCCTTGAATCACAATTATGCAGGAAAACTACAAATACTTACAATATCTGGATTTCTTCTTGACTTTTCTGAATAGCTTAAAATAAGAACTCCACAGCAGTAAAACAATAGAAGCATATCTTTGTTTTGTTTTGTGCTGTTAGCAAGTAAATCTTATTATGGATTAGGGAGAAACCCTTGAAATCCAATAGTCATTTTAGGACTAATGATGGCAAGGAAACTGTCTACAATGAAGATATAATGTCAATGAAACAGAACGTTGTCAAAGGATAATGGGCTCCTGCTGCTAGATATATGCTTAATCCAGTGATTTTATTTCTATTATACAACATGATTAAAAATAAATTAAATATAATGGGCTAAGGAATAATAGTGATTTAGAGAGACAATTGCTCACTGTTCTTACATAGCAAAGCTGCCTTCTTATGGGCTGCAGGGCAAACTGGCTTTGGGCTTCAGCCAGTCAGGAGCCAGGACTGAGAAGGAATGCTTTAAAAACTGCACTATTGCGCTTCTATGAATCAACGAGTCCCAGTTTAGCTGAAATTCTTCTCTGTGGTTTTTATTAGGAAATTAAGATCAGCCATGCAGCAATCTCCTTGGATGACAAGCTCATTTAGGGATAATGAGGGAATTATTGACAGTTATCAAATTACACTAACGTTTCACTTGAAATAGGCCATATTTATCTAAGGTGCTTGTTTAGCTTTAGTGAGCTGGACTCTGGAAATTGGACTTTTGGCTTAGGCTCATTTATTTCCCATGTAATTCTGAACTGATACTTTATGGGTCTGAGATATATGCACTTGCTTTGCCTGCACAGAGTAAATGGGCCCGAGCTTAATGAATGTAAAGTATTGCAGTGTTTACTACCATGGAAAGTCTAAAATGAAAAACAACACTCTGAGACATTGCAGCAAATACAAATAGCTAGTTTCATTTGCAAACCAAGACATGGTTCATGCATTTCATTTCATTTGTTCGGTAGAGGGGATGGAGTGGGGAAGGTGTTAACACAATATATAGTGTTTTCCCTCTACTCTAAGAGCTGTTTAGAAGCCTGTTTTGAGTTTAGCCCTTCAGCACGCTTTCACAAAGTCAGGTGTCTTTTCCTTTCTTCTTGTTACGATCTCCTAATATGATGGAGAAAATTCCAGAAATTTACTGTAATGTAATGGATATTTACTGATACATTGTAATGGATTATGGAAGACAGTTTCACATCTTTGAGAGGACAGTCTGGCTCAGAGAGCTAAAGCTGCTGAAGGCTTTCTGCTACTGGCTGCTGGTACAAATCCAGCCCAGTCAGCAGTTACTGAAAGCTATCACCAGCCAGCAGCAGCCTGGCCTCTGTGTGATGAACTGGGGAGCTGGGATTGCTTAGTTTGGAGGAGAGTAAACTGAGGGAAGATGCGATAACCTTTTTCAAACACATAGAAATAGCTGCAAAATGAAAGGAACAAACTGTTCTCCAGCCTCAAGAACTAATGGACTTA